>JABXWE010060422.1:0-13820 GCA_014611495.1 Limonius californicus
GGAATTTAAATTTTTAAAGTAAACGCTGTTTGATAAATGCTGGTCCAAATAATTCCCATAAGATTCACTTATGGTAATACCTATACAAACCTCACTTAAGTTTCCCTTGATACGTTAAAAATTTAAATTATTAAGATAAATTGTATTTGCTTATTTATTAGAAATGGAACAACCTGTATACCAAATTACGTTCACATCCACATGCCCGTCCAAATATTACTGGGAATAACTAAGCAAGCCTCATTTAAGTTTCCCTATCTCTCTCTATCTCTCTCTCTCTCTTTCTCTCTCTCTCTCTCTCTATCTAGCTTTAGGTATTCCAATATTGGACATAAGCCTCCTATACAAGGTAGAAATTGAAATGTTTAAGGTTGCTAGTTTAATAGAAATGGAACTACCTGTACATAGCCATATACAGTGTTTGGGAAAAATCATTTAAATGAGAATCAACATGCAGGTTCAGATACTACTCAGAGTACTCACTTCTGGGAATAACTAAACAGATTTTACTTAGGTTTATTTTGACCTGGTTGGAATTCAAATTTGTAAGGTAAATCGCCCAACTTGATGATCATAAATGGAATATCCTGTATATACATAGATATTAATAGTATTGGGGAAAATCCTTTATGGAGGTTTACAATCAGGTCCAGATACACATAGTATTCACTGCTGGGAATAGCTAAGCAAAATTTACTTAAATTTCTGTTGAACAGGTTGGATTCAAATGTTTAAAGTAAATAGCCTTAGCTTGATGTGAAAAAATGGAATACAGTTACTTCTCGACTTACGACGGGGTTCGGTTCCGCAACTTCGGACGTAAGTCGAAATGGTGGTAAGTCGAATTTCATACAGAAACGCCAGAAGCGTGTAAGATATATATGTACATGATATACATTTTACGAAAACTATAAATAGTTTACAAGCGGATCCAGATCCTACACATAGTACTCACTTCTGGGAATAACCAAACTGATTTTACTTAAGTTTATGTTGACCTGGTTGGAATTCAAATTTGTAAGGTAAATCTTGATGATCATAAATGGAATTTCCTGTATATGGATATTTATAGTATTTGGGGAAAATCCTTTATGGAGATTTACAATCAGGTCCAGATACTACACATAGTACTCACTTCTGGGAATAACTAGGCAGATTTTACTTAAATTTCTGTTGAACAGGTTGGATTCAAATTTTTAAAGTAAATAGCCTTAGCTTGATGTTAAGATGTTCGGTTCCGCAACTTCGGATGTAAGTCGAAATGGTCGTAAGAAGCGCGCAAGATGTATATGATATATATATACATGACGAAAACTAAAAAATTGATACATTTTATATTTTTTTATGAGATTTTTTCGTCGTAAGTGCGAATGGTCGTAAGTCGAGGTGGTCGTAACTCGATAAGTGACTGTATATCTTGTATATAAATATCAACAATGTTTGCGGAAAATCAATTATAGTGGTTTACAAGCAGGTCCAGATTACTGCACATAGTACTCACTTCTGGGAATAACTGAATAGATTTTACTTAAGTTTCTGTTGACTAGGTTGGAATTCAAATTGTTAACTTAAATCGCCTTAGCTTGTTTCTTATGAATGGAACATCTTGTATATAGATATTTATAGTGTTTAGGGAAAATTCTTTATGAGGGTTTACAAGCAGATTTTACTTAAATGTCTGTTGACTAGGTTGGAATTCAAATTATTAAGGTAAATCGCCTTAGCTTGTTGATTATAAATGGAATATCCTGTATATAGATATTTACAGTGTTTGCGGAAAATCCTATGTGAGAGATTACAAGCAAATCCAGATACTACATATAGTACTCACTTCTGGGAATAACTAAGCAGATTCTACTTATGTTTCTGTTGACCAAGTTGGAATTCAAATTTTTAACTTAAATCGCCTTAGCTTGTTTCTTATGAATGGAACATCTTGTATATAGATATTTATAGTGTTTAGGGAAAATTCTATGTGGGGGTTTACAAGCGAATTTTACTTAAATGTCTGTTGACGAGATTGGAATTCAAATTATTAAGATAAATCGCCTTAGCTTGTTGATTATAAATGGAATATCCTGTATATAGATATTTACAGTGTTTGCGGAAAATCCTATGTGAGAGTTTACAAGCAAATCCAGATACTACATATAGTACTCACTTAATAATAATAATAATAATATCATGTTTATTAAATAAGAATTTCAAAAATCAAAGATATACATATACATAAATAGTCACCAATTCTTATTTAAAAGGTAAGGGTATCGGACGATCCGGTTTTCAACCCTACCCTAATTAACTTCACACTTCTGGGAATAACTAAGCAGATTCTACTTATGTTTCTGTTGACCAAGTTGGAATTCAATTTTTTAACGCAAAGCGCCTTGGCTTGTTTCTTGTCAATTGAATATCTTGTATATAAATATTTACAGTTTTTGGGAATAATCCTTTATGAGGGTTTACAAGCAGATTTTACTTAAATGTCTGTTGACTAGGTTGGAATTCAAATTACTAAGGTAAATCGGCTTTAGAGTGTTGATTATAAATGGAATATCCTGTACATAGATATTTACAGTGTTTGCGGAAAATCCTATATGAGAGTTTCAAAGCAGGTCCAGATACTACACATAGTACTCACTCCTGGGAATAACTAAGCAGATGTTACTTAAGTTTCTGTTGACTAGGTTGGAATTCAAATTTTTAACGCAAAGCGCCTTAGCTTGTTTCTTATGAATGGAACATCTTGTATATAGATATTTATAGTGTTTGGGGAAAATCTTTATGAGGGTTTACAAGCAGATTTTACTTAAGTAATTGTTGACGAGGTAGGAATTCAAATTTCTAAGGTAAATCGCCTTAGCTTGTTGATTATAAATGGATTATTCTGTGTATAGATATTTGCAGTGTTTGCGGAAAATCCTATATAAGAGTTTACAAGCAGGTCCATATACTACACATAGTACTCACTGCTGGGAATAACTAAGCAGATTTTAGGTAAGTTTCTGTTGGCCAGGTTGGAATTCGAATTTTTAACGTAAATCGCCTTAGTTTGATGTTAAGAAATGGAATATCCTGTATTTAGATATTTACAGTTTTTGGAAAACATCCTTTATTGGGGTTAACAAGCAGGTTTTATTTAAATGTCTGTTGACGAGCTTGGTATTCAAATTTTTAAGGTAAATCGCCTTAGCTTGATGTTTAGAAATGGAATGTCCTATATATAGATATTTACAGTGTTTGGGGAAAATCCTTAGTGAGAGTTTACAAGCAGACGCTACACACAGTACTCACTTCTGGGAATAACTGTACAAATTTTCCTTAAGTTTCTGTTGACCAGGTTGGAATTCAAATTTGTTAGGTAAATTGTCTTAGCTTGTTGATCAGCAATAGAATATCCTGTATATAAATATTTACAGTGTTTAGGGAAAATCCGCTATGGGGGTTTACATAGGTCCAGGTACTTCTCATAATATTAACTTGTGGGAAGCTTTCCTTGATAAGATGGCAGTTCAAATGTTTAAGGTAAATTACGTTTGCTTGTTTATTACAAATGGCACGACCGATATGTAGCTATATACAGTGTTTGGGACAAATTCCTTAATTGGTGATCTACATGCAGGTCCAGATACTTTTCACATTATCCATACGTCGAAATAACTAAACAGATATCACTTAAGTTTCTCTTGGTTGGAACTCACATTTTTAAGTAAATGACTTCGGCTGATTATGGTCCAGATACTTCTTAAAATATTCGCTTATGGGAATAACTGATGAAATCTCACTTACGATTTTCTTTTCAAGTTAAGGTTGAAATTTAAAATTTCAGGATATGTCTTCTACCTGTATTTTAATAACATAACATGTATAAAGCTGTATCTGGCAGTTGGAAAACTCGTTTAATTAGGATTGTATATGTAGATCCAGATAATTTAATAATATTCACTTGTGGGAATAATTTCATTCAAGTTTCTCGTGAAGGTTGACATTCAAATTTTTACGTAACATAACCTTTGCTTATTTATTAGACATGGTGCAACCCGTATATAGTTATATACAATGTTTGGGAAAAATCTTCTAATTGGAGATCTAGATAAAGGTCCAGATACTTTTTGTAATATCCGCTCGTGGAGATATCGAAACAGATTTCGCTTAAGTTGTTCTTGAACGTTGGAATTCAAATGTTTAGGGTATGACCTATGCACGTGTATTAGAAACAGAACAACCGGTATATAGCTATGTACAGTGTTACGGAAAATCCCCTAATTGGCGATCTACATGCAGACCCAGATACGTGTCATAATATCCACTGGTGGCAATAACTAAGCAGATTCTACTTAAGTACCAGTAGAAGATTGCAATTCTCATTTTTCTTGGTATATACGTTTGATTTTTTAATGGAACAAACTGTATATAGCTATATACAGTGTTTGTGAAAGATCCTATAATTAAAAATCTACATGCAGACCCAGGTACTTGGGATATGTACGAAGACGTGTCCAGACACCTCTCATAAATTATGAGTCATGATATGCATTTGTGGAAATAACTAAGCAGTTTTTGTTATTGACAGTAAAATATTGCAGATGTTATATACAGGGTGTTTCGTAAGTTGAGATAAAACGCCTCATCAGTGCATACTGAACACTTCTTTTTTTTTCTTGTAGTAGGACAGTGTCCTGCTTAATCAATTTTATTAACCCCAATCAATTAGGTGATGACTGTTCTTGGGATGCGGACGTCCAACAGTCTCTCCAGCTTTTAGGTGGTCTTCCTACTGTCCGTTTTGTAGTGAGTTTGTGAGTCTTAGCTCATTTCGCTAACCGATCTTCACCCATTCTGCCACATAGTCCCGCCAATTTCGACGTCTTGTTCTCACCCACCTGATGATGTCTTGTGTTTCACATCTTTCTCGGATTTCTTCATTCCTCACTCTGTCTCGAATAGTGAGTCCGGAAATGCTTCGTAGCGTTCTCATCTCCGTCGATCTCATAATTTGCTTAGATCTTGCTGTTTCTGCACGTTTCTCCACTGCATACGTCATTATCGGTCTCACACATGTTTCATATATGCGCACTTTGCTTTCTATGCTCGTATGTTTATTGTGCCATATGACATTGCGGAGGTAGCCGAAACTGCTGCGGCTTTGTTTGTTTGTGTTCTTGTTTCTTGGTTGATATTTCTATTGCGGGATATGTCGACGCCTAGGTATTTAAAATTCATGACCTGGGTTATTGATTTGTTGTCTAGAGCCAGTTTTCACCGTATTAGTTCTTTGGAAACTATCATGGATTGTGTTTTCTCTAAAGATATTTTCATATTAAATTGTTCCCCAGTTGTTTTGAATTTAAAGAGTAATCGTTGCAGGTCATCTTCGTTTTTGGCTGCAATCACTGCGTCATTAGCGTAGCATAATATTTTAAATCGACTATTTCCCATTCTATATCCTCCCCTCATCTCTTTGAGACTGTCACGCCTTTAATCTTTACTACATACAAAAATTGGTTTAATTACAAAAACAACCTCGCAATTCCGCCACTGCTTAGGTAGAAAATTAATAAGTTGACAGATGCTAGTATCCCGGAAACCCAATCGAAGAAGGAGTAGGTTCAAAACAATTAATTAATTAATAGGCGCCACCGACTTATAATTTTCTAGCATCGTCCGAGGTGGTAAATGAGAAGTCGGACCCCAAGATAGATAATCACCTACCTTTATATCTTCCTTTACGTAGACTTAAATCCAAATAATACATCGTAAAATAAAAGACAAGTTGCAACCAAATCTCTGTTTACTTAATAAAACAACAAAACCCAATGACAGTTCTACTATATCTATGCAAGGACAATGATTTAAAATAAATTAGTAGTCCCAATTTTACGTTACTAGAACGGAATAAACGAAACTTAAATTGGCAACACTCAAACAACTTTTTCGGACTTTTATTGCGCTACACAACAATATACTATAATTTTTTAGCGCATTCCGTAACTTCGAAGGCCTTCGCGTCACGAATTCATGCGTGATCAAACGATCAAAAACTATCATCAAAGCGTGAACTCTTACAAACGTAATATCAACCCACTATTGGAGTACCTTGTTTATCTGCTTTACGTACAATTGGAATATGGAATATTACAATAGTTTTTCCTATGTACACATATCCCCAATTAAAGCCCCACTGACACAATTCTGTGACCCCAATCAATTAATAAATTAATTCTTTAATAACCATAAAGAAATCGTAAACAACAAGACAAGGTTATACAGTTTTTAAAATGCACTTCCCTTGATCCAGATGTGGCGGCAATCCACTCGGTTCGGGAAAAACCTTCCCAAGGTTACTCGACAATGACAGCGTATCAATTTAAACAATACGTATAAATGTAGAGTTTTTCTAATGCGTCGCCTTAATTTCTGGAAGTCCAGCCGTACGAATTTTGCCTAAATTAAAGTTATCGGAGATTAGAATTAAGGTTCGGGAAATTAAGACAAGACAAAAATTTTCTGATCATAACCAACTCACCAGTAGATGGGCACTGGTCTATCACCAAAAATATCTTTTTAACCGGAGTAAATTCTATATTGGAAATAAATTCCTGGAGATTTGCTTCCCTACAACTATGGGAAATGCTCCTATGTAGTGACTCTCAAAGCGGAAAACTAATTCCCAATCGACAAACGATTTCAGTAAATAATTCACTATTCACAATATACTTCCGGTAAGGTTGACGATGCTTAACCCACTGACTTAATTACGAAAACTGTCTTTAGAATCTCATCCCCCCCCACCAAACTTTTGAAACTCCTAAACGCCTTGCTTCGACTTGACAGAAAAGGTAACTTCGAAATATTAAAAATGCCTATAAGCTTGAGAATAACTAAATATGTATAAAGGGTTTCCTTCTTTTAGACGCGGAAATCGTTACACACTTTGAATGATTTGGTACATAATGATGTTAAAAAGTCGGACTAGACTATCTCTTGATCGTACTATCATACTGAATACTTAAGATTTTGTTGAAAACGCAAGATTTAGATATGCCATCAGGGCAAAACTAAGAAAGGCTGATAGTAATTTTTATTTAATTTAACACCGCTGTTTCGAATTTTACAGTTATGAAACAGATTTTTTGTTCTTTTTCGTAAATTCCCTTCCACTTGCATTAATGGAATACACATTTGCTGAGTACAATGGATTCTTGGAGAGGTTGGTGATAATTTTAAGCAGTGGCAAGGCTATATGCTGAACGCTATCCAAATAGAAGATATCCAAACCACACAGTTATTAAACGAACTGACCAACAACTACAGAAGCGAGGAATGTTGGTTTAAGAAAAATGGTAGTGCTCGTCCATTTACGGCAAGATAGCCTAATATTGATGAAAATAATAGAAAGAAATTTAAACTGCAGTGAATTTTGGTATACTCTGAACAATTTTGTTTAAAAATATTTATTTTCTAGATGACCGATCTTAATCAGTTTTTATCAAGTTAGTTATATAGTTTCAAAAATATGTAAAAACATACAGGTAACTGGAAAGCTACGATTCTGCGATATGTTTTAATCACAAAATTAATTAGGTTCCATAAGCCAGCAACTATATAACTTAAATTTGCTAATAGCCCAAAAAGTTTAAATACTACAGTTTCATAAAACAGAACTAGTTTAAAATGCAGCAATTCCTTGATATATTGGGAATATCAACATGATTAAAGAAAAAATCCTAATTGAAGTATTAGAAGCGTTACTTTCAAAACTGCCTGCGTCATGTCCCTGCTTTGAAAGTAAAATATCTTTACTTCAACTAAAGTATCCAAAAGCTCAAGTGAATTAAGAATCCATCCTAAATATGAATATTAATAAAAATACGGAGCAAAAAAGTATGCAAACAACATGTAAATATTAGAAAAAAATTCAAATCTAACCAGAAATACTTCTGTGCCGACTGGAACCATCAAGGCGCCCCAAAAAAGCAAAAATTAAATTCGGATTACCTCCCGGGAATAAAATTAAAATCCGTTTAAATTAAAACAGGAGCGACTTATTTTGCCGATCGATGTTTTTTAATTTACGTTAGTACTGCTTTTTAAGGGATTGCCTTTTTAATTTCGTTCCCCAATTGTAGTGTTTTGGAATTTATTTCCGGAGTTTGTTTTTGCGCGGCGCCGAAAACAAAACAAAGCGCGGAAGTGGACCGAGACAAAGGGGCTCTGGGCCCCCTCGCCGCCCCAGAAAGTATATTAATATGTACCACGTATATAAAGTATTTATGCAGATACCCACTCCTAAGAACTTAGAAAATTAATTAAAAGTTTTCGAAACTCAAATACCTTGGCTTTTATTGCTGCTCTCTGTGAGGCTTGCGCGGAGATTTATAACTAAAGCGAAAACTAAACGATAATAAAAAATTTATTACACAACGGCCATAATAATTAAAAACCAGCAAGTACCTGCCCGGCCAAAATTGCATGTGGGGGTAAAACGGAATGAATTATTTATAAGTAGGTAATAAAGTGGCCTTAAAATGTTGAATAAATGAACACATCTTCGGAGATTTACAGCTTTGTAAAATGTAGGGTTGCAAAAAAATTTCTTATAAATATTTTCAACAAATTAATTAGCTAAGTCCTTCGTGTGACCACAAATTACATTTAAAGACGAAAGTAACGAAATTTCGTAAATTACTTCATAAATGACAGACAAACAGGCTATGGATAATCAACAGATTGCCTGAGGCACCTTTCTCATCATCGAAAAGGCTTTTGATACCACCTGCTTCGACTAGATGAAGTAATGCTCTGCAGTAGTAAGGCATCTATCCGACAATTGCAAGGTGGGTAGACTATACGTTGGGCAACAGAGTGGTAATATAGTCTTTCACGGGAATGAACAAGAATGTCTCCATCGCGAAAGGCTGTCCGCAAGGTACCTTGTAGTTAATGGACTGCTACGTAAACTAGAGGAATCAGATAATGCAGGTGATATTTTCATCATAACCGTAGGCAACGTTGGGCGCGTCGTGCCTAATCTTATACAGCACGCCATACAAAAGAGAGTTCAGTTGTTAACCCAGCGAAATTCTGTGCAATAACCTTCACAAGGGGAAGAGGAAATAAAACCTGCCCGTGTAGCAAATGTTAAGTATCTGTAAGACACTCTAGTCACGCATGTTTATAAGAAACTGGAGACTGAGGCCCGCTGGCTATACACCAAAGTAGTGATACCAGCGGTCACTTACGGTTCACTAATCTGGTGTCATTAAAGCAGAACCTCTATTATAGCTTTTACAAGGACAAGAATGCTCGACAACTCAAGGGACCCTAAAATATTTGAATAATACCTGCACGTGTAGCAAATGTTAAGTGTATGTACGACACTCTGGACACCCATGTTTGAGAGAAACTGGAGACTAAGGCCTTATATGGTGCACTAGCTAAACTCCAAAGTAGTATTGCCAGTGATCACTTATGGTTTACTGATCTGGGGTGACTAAGCTAGCGAAAATTTCTGTTATAGCCTTCACAAGCAAAAAAACACTCGACGACTTGAGGGACTTTGAATTTGGGAATAAAATCTGCACGTGAGGCAAAGATTAAGTACTGGGGGACATTCAAAACACGTTTTGGGAAAAACTCAGGACTGAGGCCCGCCATAGTCCCTTGGCTATACGCCAAAGTAGTGTCACCAGTGGTCACATATGGTCACAATTTAGTGTCATTATGCTAGCAAAAACTTCTGTTATAGCCTTCACAAGGAAAAGAACACATGACGACTTCAGGGATCTTAAAATGTAGCTATAAAACCTGCACATGAGGCAAAGGTTAAGTATTGTGAGATACTCTGGATACGTTTGGAAAAAACTGAGAACTTAGGCCCGCCACGGTCCATTGGCTATACACCAAAGTAGTATTACCAGTGGTCACTTATGACTTGCGGTACTTTAAAATGTGGTAATAAAACCTGCACGTGTAGCAAAAGTTAAGTATCTGTAAGACACTCTGGACACTCATGTTCGAGACAATCTGGAGACTAAGGCCTTATATGATCTACTGGTATACACCAAAGTAGTGATACCAGTGGTTCACTATTCTGGTGTCATTAAGCCAACAAAAACCTCTGTTGCAGCATTTACAAGGCCAAAACACTCGACAACTTAGAGGACCTTCAAATGTGGTCATGAAACCTGCATATGTAGTAAATGTTAAGTATATGTACGACACTCTGGACACCCATATTTGGGAGAAACTAGGAGACTAAGCCGCACTAGCTATACACCAAACTACTATTACTAGTGGTCACCTATGGTTTACTAATCTGGGGTCACCAAGCCAGCGAAAACTTCTGTTATAGCAATCACAAGGAAAAGAACCTAGGACGACTTGAGGGATCTTAAAATGTGGCAACAGAACCTGTACATGAGGCAAAGGTTAAGTACTGTGAGACTCTCTGGACACCTTTGGAAAAAACTGAGAACTTACGCTGGCCACGGTCCATTGGCTATACACCAATGTAGTGTTTACCAGGGGTCACTTGCGACTTGCGCTACATTAAAATGTCATCATCAGGGAATAAATCCTACACTTGCAGCAAAGATTAAATGTCCGTAAGACACTCTAGACACCTATGTTTGAGTCAAACTGGAGACTAAGATCGTATATCGTCCACTGGTATACACCAAAGTAGTAATGCCAGTGGTTCACCAATCTAGTGTTATTAAGCTAAGAAACACTTCTGTTATAGCCTCTAAAAGGGAAAAAAATCGACAACTTAAGGAACCTGAAAATGGGAGAATAAAACTTGCACGTGTGGCAAATGTTAAGTACTATGAGACACTTTGGACACATTTGGGAAAAACTGATAACCGAGGCCCTCCATGGCCCACTGGCTATACATTAAAGTAGTGTTATCAGTGCTCATTTATGATTCACTAATCTGGTGTCATTAAGCCAACGAAAACCTCTGTTATAGCCGTCACTAGGAAAAAAAAACTGGACAAGTTGCGGTACATTAAAATGTGGGAATAAAACCTTCATGTGTGGCAACGGTTAAACATCTGTAAGGCACTCTGGACACCCATGTTAGGGAGAAGCTGGAGCCTAAGATCTTATATGGCCCACTGGCTATACGCCAAGCATTGTTACCAGTGACCACTTATGGTTTAATAATCTGGTGCTCTAAGCTAGCGATAACTTATACGTTATAGCCTTCGCAAGGAAAAGAACACTGGACGACTTGGGGGACCTAAAATCTGTACATGAAGCAAAAGTTAGCTACTGTGAAACACTCTGGATACGTTTGGGAAAAACTGATGACTGAGGCCCGCCATCGTCCACTGGCTATACACAAAGTATGGTGGCTTGTGGTCATTTATGTTTCACTAATTTGATGGCATAAAGTCATATTAGTAACAAACAAACTAAGCAAACTAGAGAGACTAGCCTACCGACGAACAACAGGGGCTACAACAATCAACCCCTACTGCTGGAAATTATGTTACCTCTCCATGCAGTACACTTAGTGGTGGAGTTTGAAGCACTGGCGTTGCCCTATAGGGTTAGTATAAACCAACCTGAAAGGATGTTCTGTAGAAAAAGTTATCACACATGAATCTACAAAAACTACTTCTCTGTTATCACATCGGAAGAGGGCAGGAGTGGAGCAGAACCAAGAAGTTACTACAGAACAGTCTGGTATACACATGGGTCAGAAATGGAGGATACAGTTGCCACAGGTGCCTTTGAAGTAGGCACCAGACGTGCTACTGTTTTCCAGTTAGTTATACCATAGCAACTAGTACCACTGCTTACTTTTGGAATATGATGATGAAACGTTAAGTGGATCCTCGTCAGAGGTAACAGTCAAACAGAATTCACATTTTAACACATGATCTTCTAAAATATATTCTTACTAATCCACAAATTTTACAGTTTTGAAAAAGGAACTTCGAATATTTTTCTCTGCCTACATATTTGAATTGTGAATCGTAGAATTATTATTTTTCCTCGGCACTACCGATTCTAGCATTTTTTATCGTAAAGGCGGTTTACTAAAGTTTGCTAGAACGTAGACAAGGAAGTCGAGGAAAGCAAGATGTACTCAATTCTCAATTTATTAGTATCGATCCTATTTAGAATTTTCTCTATAGCTCTTTAAGAGAAGCTATAAAATTAGTAATCCTAAATACCCAGTTTATATTTTGAAATTAATAATAAATCATATTATCTGTATCCAATTCGTTTCAAAATTCATTAGTATCAGTTTGGTAGCTGGTATATTTACTTCAAAATTACACACTGAAACATTTTCGTGATAGAAGTATGGGAAACTGGAAAGAATCTTTTAGGAACTTTGCAGAGATAACTAACATTTTTGAAGTTCTCAAATTCAAAACTTTGTAAAACTTTCATTTCATGTTAAGTGAAAGTTTATGAAGCTTATAAAAAGGAACTTGCAAGTTATGGTAACTGTGATTCTTATTAAATTTAAAAACTACAAATTAACGTAGATTCTCCGACCAAGCAGTCGAGCTTTACTATTTAGTTAGGATTCTAAACTTTCTTGCAGAGTCAGGCACTTCTACTGCTAACAATCGGCTTGAATTCACAGGCTGGTGTTTATATACAGCATGTTCTTAAGAGTTTGCTAAACATCAGAAAATGCGGTGTTTAATCCAATTGCACAGTTTATAACACTTACATACTACAATTATTTAGTACTCATCAAGGTATGGTTCAGTTGCTACAATTATTATGCGCGGGTATTATAAACTTTATACAAGTTTCCTAAAATACTTTGCACCTAGTATATGTCAAGTCTAGACGATATCTTTACAAGATTTTCCAATATTTTGCTGAACAGGTAGTGTATCACTACATTGGAGTTTTTGTTCTATATTTATATAACACTTAATTGAAACAAGCATGTCTTCAAAACCGAAGGCCGAGTACGTTAAATAAATTCACTTTTCGGATACCGTACCATTCAGATAACGAACGAAGAATTCGTAAATATACGGGGATTGGCAGAGATTCGGAACAATTCAGAAGTTAGGTTGGTAGTCAATTGTAAATAGACTGATCCAAAAGTGGAGTGCTTTGAGATTATTCAGTTGGTATACCATCTTAGCTTTTTGTAGAAACAGAACCTGTTTGGTCTTCATCTATGCTATTTCTTCTCACTCTATCTAGCATCTACCATAAACAATAAGGGTGATAGATTAAAAACAGCCGGCAATGGTGAGAAGACGAAGGCGTGTGGTTTTATTAAGATATGCTGTAGAAAAGTTAAGTAATTGTAACTGAGTCCGAAACCAACGCGGAGACGATTCGACAAATTTTATTTAAAGATTTGGAAAAGTGGAAGATCCGTTCATCACAAACAGAGGACGGTTGCATAGCGCACATTCTTTGTTCTAATTTGTCACGAAAATACAAATTTTCCTAACTGCATTGTTACTGGTGATCAATAACGGGAGGTTCAGTACGCCCTTGATACGAAACTTCAGAGCATGCATTGGTTTGGAATATTTCCAAGACCAAAAAAATATCATTTGCAAAAATCCAATAAACAGGGTGAAATCCATGACGTATTTCTTGAAACACTAAATTGTAGAAATTGTAGATTCTATGTTAAAGTGCTAAAGATATTGCTGAAGCGAATTTGTCAGGTACAACTACAATTTCGAGAAATTAAGCTGACAATGTACCTGCCCATTCTGCACTGATTCTAAAGTAATTTCGTATAACACACGCCGTTGAAATCAATAATCCTTGGCTTGAACCGTTTCTAAGCGAAAATGGCTTCATGACGTGGACCA
>JABXWE010060423.1:0-15807 GCA_014611495.1 Limonius californicus
CCGAATATCTGATAATAGGTGGACCAAACGATTAATAGATGGAGACCTAGGAAAAACAAAAGAAGTAGAGGCAGGCCACAAAGCCCGAATGTTCAATAATAGGTGGACCAAAACAGTAATAGAATGGAGACCTAAGAAAAACAGAAGAAGTAGAGGCAGGCCACAAAGCCCGAATATCTGATAATAGGTGGACCAAAAGATTAATAAATGTAGACCTAGGAAAACAAAAGAAGTAGAGGCAGGCCATATGTTCAAAACCATACACTGCATTGTGGGATCTGTAGAACACCCATATATAAATTCCGAAAACGAATACCACAAAATATAGTTTCTCCGTTTTTGTTACAACTATATGTTACTACACATATTTTATTGTAATTCAGGCGATGTACATGAACTGAAGCAGCTTGAACACTTTCTAGCCTAAAATTGTCAAACATGCTTCTTCCTCGTAGTTTGGACACACTCACCCGCAATCTTTTTATCATTGCTTCGTAGATAAATATCATACCGTAATCTGACTCCTTTTGAAAGATAAAGTCGAGATCTCTTTTGATAATTTGATGCCTGTACCCCACAACTCTTCATACTGAGTATCGTAGCTGATGACATTTGAGGCTTCTCCACGCGTTTTGCAATATGAGCTTCAGTCGAAGGTCACCCATTCCTCTAATAAATAATCTTTGATCGTGTTTTTTGCCTTTCAAGTTGTTCGGATTGACACTATTGGAGACAACAATGCTATTAACGGTAGTTATATTCTGCATAAAGGGGCGGGGATGGCCCAGTGGTAAGAGAGCCAAACTTTGGATGTAATAGTCCGAATGCTTCCCAGTTCGAATCACTCCAGAGTCGAAAACTTTTCTAATTCCCTGGGTGGTCGGTACTGGGTCCCTGTCTCCATTTGCCATTGGGGATCAAATTAATGGCACTCATCGCATTACGGTCACATTAGAAGGGTAACAAGACTATGAACAAAAACATCCACACACCAGGCAAGTCAAGCACGGTTTAGCACCAACACGTTAACCCACAGAGTCGGGCCCTTTGTGCGTAGCATAAGCTAAACACACCGCCTCGACACTGCGCCCGCGGCACAAACGAGGATCATGATAATGATGATGAAATGATGATGATGTTCTGCATAAGATAGAAAAGTACCATCAGCCACCTTCGAGATACCCTTTGCATGGAATATGTAGCACACAACTTGTCCAAAGTGTCAATCCCCTTTTTTGTACAGTGCCAAAATAAAATCTCCTAGGGCATATCTTTTTTGTTGGATGTGTCATGCTCAAAAAATGATGTAAACACACTAACGTGCTCTATGACACAGGAAAAAGTGTGGAACAGAAAATGCATTGTACCCCACAATGGCCTCAAAATGTATTATTTCCTGTATGCAAAACATTTTTTTTAAATTATTGATGTAAATTGATACTCATGTTACAGTAGAATACATAAAAGGATTTTTTTCGAAATAAGTTTTGTAGGTTTACTTTTAATAAAACAATTCTTAGGGTCTGTATGATCCCAACAAAACATTCCGAATGTTAAGAGCTTAAAATTATACTCGAATTTTCAATATCAGATTAAAACTAACTAGGAAGTATTTTCTAACTATGAAAACGTTTTAGCTGTGATGTATCATAGAGCTCAAAATTAATAGTAGCCTAACTAGGAACTCTAATGAGTTATGAGACATGCGGAATTTATTTCTCCTATAATTAAAGGACTAAAACATGTTGCATGAATGCAGTGGCAAACAGTAAGTGAAGGAACGAGTGAAGCAATATAATACATCGCTACATATTGCTCTCCTTGTCCACGTTTTCCGTAACGTGCTGTAGCTGTTTGCAAACTAACTTATATTTATAGCTTAGATTTATTCGAGACAATTTTTGTCTATATCTATCGTATATATTTCTGTTTCGACACTTATTCAAGGGCACGTGCCAAAACGACTCGTCTTTCTATTACGAAACGTGAGGTAACACGAAAATTTTACGATTATGTAAAATTTATTACCAAACCATTATTTTAAGTACATATTTTTTAGTTGATAATTCTGTCTACAGAAAATGTATTTATCCTTTGACTGAGTTGCTCCAATCCAATCTTTGTTCTATAAAATCATTAAGGAACTAATTCCATTAGCTGCAAATTTTAATAAATAAGTTTATATGTGAATAAGGAATAACACAGCAATGTATATCTTCTCAGAACGTCCTCTAGTACCCCACTATATCCCCACCAACAGTAATAAGTAAACTAAAAGAAAAAATCGGCCTTATAAAAAATATCAGTAAGTACTACTTGCGTGAAATCTATACATGAAATTACTGAAATGAAACCATTGTTCGAACACTACGATGTATTAACTTTTCCTAAATGTAGGAAGATGCTGCGCTTCGTAGTCTTTTAAAAAATCGATGCAATGAACACTTAGAATTTACACGCAATGTTTAATTGTTAACAGTTAGTAAACTTAAAAAGCTAACTTAACAACAAATACAGAAATTAACGGAAATTCCGCTATAAATATAAATAAAGAATTCTTTTTAGCAGAAATACAATGCTTAAGACTCTGTTTTGCTAAAAAACAAGACAATTTGTATCAAATACCACTTAATATAATTTATTCTTTCGGTTGCTTCAGTGTTTAACTAAAGCAGGCCATAAGCTCTTTAATAGTCGATTTAGAGAAAATGGCCACTCTTTAGTTTCAACTTCTTTTCACCTCTCCTACACGTATGTAAAGTTGTGACCTCACCTCATGGGAAACGAATGCGAGTTTGGAGAACATTGGACGTCATGGTTTATATCCATTTCATATCCAGCCTGTTCAGCCCTGTTACCTACAGATTTCGTAAGTCGTATGGAATTTTGCCGCTGGGTCATTCAAAATCGAAACTACATAATAGAATTTTATTCACGGATGAAGCAACATTTACAAGGAACAGATTAATGAACAGAAGGAACAGCCACTCTTGGGATTTGGAGAATCCACACGATAGCACAGTGTCAAATTATCAACATAGGTTTTCAGTGAATATCTGGTGTAGAATTATTGCTAACCTGCTCATTGGTACATTCGTTTTCGAGAACCCCCGACAGATATGTAAATTTTTTAGAAGATCATGTGGGAGGATTGTTAGATGATGTCCCTCTGGCGATCAGATATGGTATGTGGTACCAGCGCGCAAGACAATTTTTGAATCAACGGTTTGAAGGATGTGTAATTGGTAGAGGAGAACAGCACACCTGGCCGCCAAGATCTCCGGACTTATGTTTAGATTATTATTTATTATTTATTATTAAATATATGGTATACCAAACACCACCAGAGACTGTTGAAGATCTTAGGAGACGCATTTTTGAGGCAGCAGAACTAATTCGGAATAACAATGATATGTTATGTAGGGCAACCATATCTCTCTTAAGAAGAGCCAGAATGTGTCTCAAGGGCAACGGTGACCAGTTTGAGCAATCTTTATAGTGAATTTAAACTAAAATAAAAATAAATATTCTGGTTTACCTGAAATTGTAATTAAACTACCTACTCAAAGATGAATAAGGATATTGTAATATAATGCATATATGTTTGTTTTTGGTCGTCTATTATTGATAATTAGAGCAAGCGGCAATGTTTGATATTAAAAAACAAAAAACAATCGAATCCAGTTGCAATTGTTTAACCGCATTAGTGTCAGGTCGAGTTTGTGTGGTTGATTGAATAATCCCTCCTATCTTCTTACGATCTTTTTTCTTCACTGTTTTTTCATTCGTGTGTTACATTTGTGTTCTTAACAATAAACAACAATGCAGAGAAACCATTTAACAATAGAACAACGAAATGTAGCTGTTGATATGCACCCAAGACGAGATTGCCAGGTCGACATTGCTGATATGTTAACAACCACGCAGAGCGTAATTTCACGTGCTCTTTCGCTCCTTAAGGACACAGGTACGACTGCAAGAAGGCCTGGAAGTGCATCTTTTAGCATCACAACACCTTCTGAGAATCGGCTTCTGGTAATTAATGCAAGAATGCACCCCTTTTCAACTGCTCGACATGTACAACATGTGCTCCAGAATGCCACAGGAAATCAGTCTCTGCAAGAAAACCTAAATAAAATTTTTATAGTTTTTTTCAGTGCATTGAATGCTCAAGAAGCCTACTCGAGTAGACGTTTCAAACACAACATAATTTCATTGTTAATTATGAACGATGCTGAATGCTGTCAGAACAAAATCCTAATGTGATTGCTGGAGACACTCGTTCACTAGAAATTAAATGTTTATAGGCCGTACTTTTAATGTTACTAGTAGACTAGAAGGCTAAAAAGCAATTTTTATCTAACTTAAACTAACAAAGTGGTTATATTAAGAATCCGCCCACCGGTGTCTTTTTCGGTTCTATTTTGCAACACTTTTTGTGTGCTACCACTTCTATTTTGCTCATTCTGCTGGCACTTTCACGTCTGTTTACACTAGTTCAAATGGTTTTGTCTTTTTGAGTCTTCTCACTAGGTCTGTACCAGTGTTGGGTAGTAACTAAGTAAAAGTAACTCGTTACTAGTAACTAGTTACTTTTCAGTAACTTAATAGTAACTTAATTACTTTTGTGTTTGCAGTAATTGTAACTATAACACGTTACAATTATTTAGTAACTTTAGTAACTGAATATGACAAGTTACATTTTCATGCTACAAATGTAAAATATTTTAGAATGTTCGGTTTTTAATGCGTAGTATTTAAGAAATTATACCTGAAGCTGAAGAATTTGTTGAAATTTCGAATGCTTTAGTATGCAAATGCTAATACCGAACACAGGAATACCTTCTCGTACTTAGTCGATAATAAATAATATTTGATGGATCCTATTTGGGTGGTGACAGCTTTTTCCAGTAATCTTTAATCCTTTAACAACTAGAAGCTCTCTGATCAGGTATGCGGATTACTGGGAAGTACATTGCTAACGCATGTGCGCAGGTTGGGGGTGTCTAATTCAGACGAAAATACATTCATCGTCTCTATATTTCAATAATAACGAAAAATAAAATAGAATCCTTGGAAAATCCCAAAAACATCGTTGAACCAGCGCCTCTAAGCCCTAAGCCTGTTCCTTCCCCCACGTATAGAATATTTGTTAATAAACAATTGCTTATAAATGTGTGTTTCTGTTGATATTAAGTTGGTAGTAATTGCATGTACATTAGTAGCGTCTCATAAAAATAGGTAACTTAAAAAATAACGAGTTGCTTTATGGTAACTTAGTAACTTATTCAAGTTACTTTTATAATTCTGTAACTTAGTAACTTACTTAGTTACTTTTTTGCCGAGTAACTGATTAACTTACTTAGTTACTTTCTTAGAGTAACTTACCCAACACTGGTCTGTACGTAGTCATGAAGCCTGGTCTCGTGCTACTGGGCAAGGTTTTTATTTCTTCTGTCACGTTTTTTTCCCTAGATCCTTTCGGATATCACTTTTTCTAGCGTACCAGGGCGTATCTACGATACTCTTCAGTACTTTGTTCTCGAAATTTTGAATTTGGTTGATGGTTTTGCTGCCACAGCCCCTAGCTTGACAACCGTATACCGTTGACATTCCGGGCAGCTACCCTAATGCGTCCATTATTATTTCTTTAAAGCAGTAGTGACTATTTCCTTCAAATTTTATTAATCTCTCAGAGATTGATTTTAGCATTTTATCTTGCTGCTCGAACTTTTTTTCTGTTGTTCAAGTTTTGACATTAGACTTTGTAATAGCTGATTTGTAAAGAAGGAATCGGAATAATGGTAACGGAAGAGGTAGAGCAAGGATAACAGAATTTAAGCCGGTATCGTCCAGAATAATGTACATAAAATTGGAAATGGAAGAAACATGGTACATAATACAAATATACGCACCAGTAGAAGGAACTTAGGAGGAGGAAATGGAGGAATTTTATACGGAGCTACAAAATACCCTAGACGACATTAAGGAAAGAAGCGAGAAAGTCATAATGATGGGAGACTGGAATGCGAGAATAGGAAATGACGAACATAAAGGAATTGGGTGCATGGGTAAATTTGCAGAAGAAATAAAGAATAGAAATGGAGAGAATATGATCAGATTCTGCCAATTAATGACTTAATAATAGGAAACTCCTTCTCGCAACAACCCATACCAGAAAAATACACATTTATAGCAGAAGGAAGAGAAGGGAAAAGTATCATTGACTACATCGTCTATACACAAGAAATGAAACAAGAAATAAAGGAAACTATGACGGAGAGTAGAGCGGAAATAGGGACACATCACAGACTAGTAACTGCAAAACTGAAATGGAGGAAAATAGAACAGATGGAGGAAAATAGACCCACTAAGCAAAAAAACATTTCAGTAACATTGCAGCAATGTTTTAGTTTACCTTGTGATGTTTACATTTTGGTTGCATAGACGTTGCAGGGAGGTTGCAGCAACCTCCTATGTCCGCCATAATAATGTTACATGGTAACCTTGCTTAGAAATGTTTACACAACGTCAATGCGCCAACATCTCAGCAACGTTGACTTTGAAATATTTTTTGCGCAACATTTCAGTAACGTGCCTGCGATGTTTATCCGCGTGTTCGGCATCCCTGCAACCCACATATTATTACAGTTTACTAACCGACTTTTTAGCGACATCTATTAGTGCATACTTGCTACAAGTTCTGACATCTACTGGTGGATACTATTACTTATCTGAAAAGGGTTAGCATTATACTGAAAAGGGTTAGTACTATATTGAAAAGGGTTAATAATTTATTTAAATGTAATACTTTTAAAACAAATTTCGTGAGATTATTTTCCAGTATTTTTAACCAAGAAATTAAAAACTGAGGGTTTTGGAAGTGCGAATTTACGTTAAGGAAGGATGTCAAAAAAATGAATATAATTATATTTTGAAGTTGTTTATTTAAGAAGAACAAAATATTGCCAAGGCTTTTAAAATGAATTAGATTTTAAATGTTTGTACAAATCAACAAAAACGATAAACTTGGAAAGAAAAACATTACCTAATTTGAATTTAAACAGGTGTGTTTCCTTTAATATCTTATAAACATAACAGAAATTGATGCAATATGGGAATTTAATTACATTATATTAAAATATTCCGATCTAATAACTTATTACAAAAGCTGCTGGTGGTAGCAAATAAGAAAACAGAATAAAATTAAATGCGTATTTATTTTAACTAAACAAAAAAAGAAATACAAAATTGCAAAAAATATTACAAATAATTACTTATTATACAGCTTTAAGCCTAAAATGGAATATTTAACTTTACTTAACCTAAACTTTTAAAAATATTAAATAAAAAATACATGTATAATACCTAAATATAACACAATGAATTGGAAATTATTTTTCTGCTTAACGCTTAAGTCGAGTTTTTGCATGCCGAAACCACTCCATGAGGTAGGACTCAAACTCTTGGTCGTTCATGTCAGCAAAAACACGTCTCACAGCATCTACAAAAAAAATTATGAATACAGTGATTCAGACAATAAAGCATAAAGCTTACGTCACAGAACAAATCCAAGGGCTTACGTTTTGCAACGTCCATGATTTTTAAATCTTTCATTTTATAATAATTGTTTTTCTGACCCGTCCACGAACATTGTTCCCCCAGTTCATCCTTAAACAGTCTTTCCATTAGTCTTCGCTGTTTTTTATCAGTACTGATGTAGCTAAATTTAAAAGAAAAGTATATTATATTCACACACATAAAAATCTACTTGGTTTATAAATCAAAATTGGGTTTTGGGTTCAATAGCTTGCGACCTCAAAAAACGTCACCGGAAAATGACGTATAACGGTATCAATTATTTTCCCATTGTTTATGGGCAGTATCAATATAGTATCAAACGACACCGGTTTTAAAAAATAATCACCCATGTTTTACTCTGACCGTTTACATATTTGGTCATATGCAACTCCGACTTGAATTTTCGCTACCTCTCCTTACCCCAGTAATACAAAAATGCCTGTTTAAAGACAGTGCAGTGCAGTTTAAAAAATCGCTACGAAAAACAATGCACCATGATTTTGCCAGGCCTATTAAAGCTTGTATTGCCATTTGCAATTTAACTTGCAACACGTTCATGGAACTCGAAATAATCGTAGACGTCCAAAATAAATGTAACAACATGATTTGATTTTACGTCTTCGGTTTGAGCCGAAGAGCAACAAAGTATCGAATTACTACCAGGGTTGTTTAACATCTGGTTACAATTTTGAATATGTAGACTACTGCCTGCTAAAATATCCTGGTTTGCACTACCTAAATTATCGGGAACGACCTCATTGATGCCACTTGCCGTCTGACCGCCCATTTCCGCTAACAACAATACTTTTCAGCAAATTTTGAAAGTAGTTCAGCTGATGAATATATTGTGAGCCAAAAAAACTCATTAATATCTAAAATGCAAGGAACGATGTATTCCTTGCATTTTAGATATTAATGAGTTTTTTGGCTCACAATATTTTCATCAGCTGTACCTAGTGTTTTCCGTGTTACTTATTTTAGGCTTCACACAGCAAGATTGCATTTAACGCATGTGTTTATTACGTAAGAAGGTCTCGCGTGTAATTTTTCTATAAATACGAGAATACGCCGTAAATGCTTAAATTTACTTTGTTTATTGTATTGTACTTAACTAAAGCTTATGTCGGAAAAGGGGACAATAATGAGAGTATATTCATATACATAGGTATAATGTACTTTACAACTGAAATAAAGGATAAGTTCCTCGAATTTTCCTGGCTTGACTTGTGCCGTTTGTAGATGCGCTTGGGTAATTTTTAAATTTATGACAATTGTTTTGGAATTGAAACTACTGACAGAATTGTTTCAATTAGATTGGACTATAATACATTAAAATTTCAAACTCTAGTTTTTTTTTATGAAATCGATACTTTCTTTATTAATATAGTAAGCGCAAAACAAATATAAAATCATGTTTATAAATAGTCAAAAGCGAAGTAAACTGCTAGTGGAATATAATTTTTAAAACAAAATTTTTTTAGATGCAACATTCAGTGTGGTGATAGTTCCACACAAAATTCATAATTTTGTGATTAAATAACAAAATTATGACTTTTGTGCGGAACTATCACCTAAAAAACAATAAATTTTAACGTATTTCTGGGAAAACCCCTTCAATTTTATTTTTTTAAGAACAAAAATGTACATCAAGAAATGTCTTTTTACAAAATAAGTTTCAGAGTTTTCCCCAAAAAACATAAAATAACAAAATTATGAATTTTGTGCGGAACTTTATTTTAGGTAGGGTTTCGTATTTTTTTGTTTCTATTACCATAGTATTTCTATGTTTATTTTTATAACATTTGTTATGCACATATAATAAAGAAATTGCTTGAAATTACTTATAGATGTTAATTTTGGTTTTTAAGAATCTTAAATCCTAAATTTTCAATTTCATTAGGTAAACATTATACATTTTGCGACATTGTCAAAAACTTCCTATTTGTATTTAGGGAAAAATAACAATTTTCACTGAATGGAAGAAAAACTTTCAGAACTTCCAATTCATGGTTTGTTTATCTAATAAATGTAAGTCTGATTTGTAGATCATTGTAAAAAACAATTATATGTTATAATTTGCAAGAAACATTTAATCATATATACATGCAGCCTTATAATGTATTTTTTTACTACTCACATGAGAAAACCTTATTGTTTACCTCATTTGTGTAATGAGAAGTAGTTCATTATTAACCTAGGTAAATAATAATAATTCATTATTTACCTAGGTTAATAAAGATAATGAAAATTATCAAAAAATATGAAAATCATTTAAAATAATAGTTGATTGTACAGTTATTACAAGTCATGTGCACTGCTGCATTTCCACTATTAATAGAATTACCATTATTTAATGTAGAATAATGACGTTCATTGGAACCCATCAGTTTCAATTGTTTTATTCGTTGCCTTGATAACCGAGCCCCAGGCTACTTAATATTTCGATATGTTTGAATAATAGGGGAAATGGCTAATTTTAAAATAAAAATAAGATCTTTTGGTGTTAGTTCGGCTATTAGTAGTAAAAAAATACTATATATACTTCGGTTGAGAAGGCAATTATTTACCTCGAAAATTATATCCTTCGGCGCTACGCGCCTCAGGATATAAAATTTCTCGGTAAATAATAACTCACTTCTCAACCTAGGTATATAATATACTATTATTCGACCTAGGAAATTATTGTAATAATAATAATAATATTTGGTGATTATGTCTAATAACATTTTTTATGCGGAAAACAAAACGGTGATTTACAGTTTCAACAACAGTATTAAAAGATGTTAAGTCATTGTTATCTATAAAGTCTTGAAACCTATTTAAATTTAAAATCTTGGATAGAAAATTTACTACAAAGCATTAATATCTCAAAACAAATAGTAATTTTTAAACGCAAACTTTATGAAACATTATCAGCCTCAACGGTGGGCATTTGTAAAAGTCAAAAATATTTATTGAAACTGAATCACTAATAATGCAGTTATTGAGCCTTTTATTTATTACACAAGAAAAGTATTGGTAATTAGAAATATAAAGTGTTACTTACCTTCCTGGGCGAAATAAAAAAATTGAGGTGAAGTACTAGAAGTAGATGCCATCTCTTACAACTTTCGAACAGCCACTTACGAGAAAACGAAATTAATGAAATTAAAGCCTGAGCTACTGTAAAATGTAATTTTGAATACTAGCCCTCTCCAGTAGAAAATGCGGCAAATTCATTTGGACAGTAGTGCCATCTTACAACTTTAAATCAGACTGTTCAGATTCTTAATGTAGTAATCTATATTAATAATCCCGCGTAATTTAAAACTTAATTTTAGTTTACTATTCTCTAAAAAGATTTTTACTATATCAATTATTTGTTACCCTATAATATAAACTTTATTTCGTCAAAATACAGGCAAAAAGTAAACTCAGTACCTACATATGATGGAATAATTACATAACACGTGTAATAATTTTGGTACAGGTACAGTAACCAGTTCTATTTTCCTTTAATAACACTGCATAATGCATTAACACATTAAACTTGGAACATGTATGGTAAAGTTGTTGATTATAATTACTTTAAGTTTTAAGTTCTTCTGACAATGTTGCTACGATGTTACTTCTGAAACATTTCTACAACATCCGTTTTTAAACATTAGGTGATGAAACATTGCAGCAACATTTTGTAAAAAATGTTTCTTGCTATCACATCCCGAACACGTTGATGAAATGTTTCACTGAAATGTTGCAAATGCAACCTCAAAAGGATGTTTCAAAACGTTGTCAAAACATTTCATGCTTAGTGGGGAACAGATGGAGGAAAAGAAATATAGCAGAACAGCAATAAAAAGACTAAAGGATGCAGATCGGAAGAAGAGATACCAAGAAGAAACAGACAGCGAATTTGAGACATTGGAGAGAGAAAAAAGTGGATGGAATTTAGAAGATCGATGGAATAAATTCAAAGATATAGTATTACGAGTAGCAGAACATATTTGCGGAAGGCTAAAGGTTAATAGACATTGCAAGAGAACGAGCTGGTGGAATACAGAAATACAGGACGAAGTGAAAATAAAGAAAAAGCGTGGAAACAATATAACAGCACAAAGTCGGAACACGATAGAACAGAATATTACAAATATAGGAAAAACGTGAGAGAAATGATAAGGGAAGCAAAAAAGAAGAGCTGGAAAGACGTTGGCGATGAAATGGAACAAAGCTACAAAGTAAAAATAATAGAAGTTTCTGGAATAAAATAAGAGCTTTAAGAGGCGGGAAAAGAAAAGAGATAAAGGGCATAAGAGATAAGAATAACTGTATAAGGACAAACTTAGAGGAAATTCTAGAGACGTGGAGGGAATATTACAAAAATAAATACGATAACGATGAAGAGGAACGAGCAATAGGGACAATGGGTAATCGAAACGTGATGGAGGACAATAGTAACCAGACAGAAGAAATAAGCATAGATGAAATAGAAGAGGGACTAAGGAAAATTCGGACAGGAAAAGCTGGTGGTGCAGATAATATAGATCCAGAGATGGTAAAATTGCTAGGCAAAGGAGGAAAAAAAGTGGTTGTTGGAAATAATGAAGAAAGCATTGAGAACGAATTTAATACCGAAAGATTGGGAAGAAAATTTAACGGTACCAATTCATAAAAAAGAGGATGAATTCGAATGCAAGAATAATAGAGATATATGCCTGTCCCCAGTTGCATTCAAACTATATACAAAAATTGTAGAAGAACTTGAAATAACCCAAAAAATTATAGAAGTAACCAAAAGTAGATACAACAGGGTGAAAGAAAAAGTACAAATGAGTGGAAAAAGATCAAAAGAGTTCTACATAAACAAGGGAATTAAGCAAGGAGATAGGAGATAGATAGCCCGACGCTATTCATATTAATAATGGACAAAATAATGAAAAATATCAAGAAAAGGACTAAACACCTCCAGGTAACGATAGGATACACAAATATGCTTCCAGTAAAAATGGAAGGACTGCTATACGCTGATGATATAATATTAATGGCGGATACACAGAATAAAATGCAGTCCCTACTAAGAGATAGAAAAAATGAACATGAAAATTAACATCAACAAATGTAAATGTATGAAGATAGACAAACAGATGGAAAATATAAGAAATAGAGACTCGATTAAATGTAAAGAAGAACAAATAAAGATGGTGTCAACTTGCGAGTATCTAGGAGTGATGTTCACAAACGATGGGAAAATAGACCTAGAAATAGCAAACAGGGCAAGGAAGGCGACAAAAATATATTACACCCTAAACAAGACAATATTCGCTAAGGGAGAAATAGGCCAAAAGACTAAGCTTCAAGTTTACAACTCAACCACCATACCAACGATACTATACGACAGCGAAGCATAGGTAATAAACAAAAAGCATGAGAGCACAATTAATGCAGCAGAAATGAAACAACAACTAAGAAGAATTGCGGGAAAGACAAAAATGGACCGACTAAGAAGTGACTACATTAGAGGAGAACTAAAGCAGGTATCGATAGAGGTAAAAATCAAAAAGAGTAAACTAAACTGGTACGGGCACCAGACCAGGCTGGTAAAACGAGTTATGGAGGCGAAAAGACAAGGGAAAAAAGAAAGGGACCACCGAGGAAAACGTGGTTGGGACAGATAGAGGAGATAGGGGGAGAGAGAAGTAAGATGATACAGCAAATAAAGAAGATGGCCGCAGACCGGAGGAACTGGAAGAAATGGATAAATGAAGATTAAGAAGTAGGTAACACCTCCGACGCTCCGAAGAGGCATAAGGAGGAAATGAGAAGAAGAAGAAGAATAGCTGGTTTGTCAAAACTTGTTTTCTGTGAAATTTCCTTCTTTTTTAGTGTTTGCTAGTGCTGGGAATGCTTTCGGTCATATCTACACAGTGGTTTTCTGTTTTCCTTTCTTTTGTGTTGCTTTTGATTGGTTTTAGTTGCTTTGTTTCTTAGCTTTTGCATCCTTCTGGCTACCTCGCATCCTCTTTAGTTGGTGGGGTAGGCTTTGCCACAGTTGGCACATTTTAATTTACTGTTTTCATTTATTTTACATTCTTCTGTGTGGTGTTTTCCAGCATATTTACCGCATCTTTATTTTCTGTTGCAGAATCTTTAGGTGTGCCCATAAGTTCGCCATTCCTTACATTGGGAGACTAGTTCTGAATTTTTTGAAGGTTCCATTTCAACCTTCATGACTAGTATCCCTTTCGTCTCGTATATTTTTTTAATGTCTTCAAAGTTTCTGAAGCTAAGCATAAACAGCGGTCTCTGCAGAATATTACAACTTGTCTTATTTTGTATCCTTGGCGACATAAGTCTTTTATGTTTTCTGTTTTATGTTTTCCCACATCAAATCCATACCTACATTCTCCCCTGGCCAACACGCAATGGAAAGTGCGGCCCTGTAAATGCCAACATCCCTCCATAAATGGAAGAGGCTTATGTCCAGCAATGGACCCTGAGAAGCTGAAAAAAAAGATGTTTTCTGGAGAGCATGGCAGGTATAGTTTCTTCGTCATGACTTTTATGTTTCTTGTTTGTTTATTTTCGTATGATTGTCAAAAGTGCTATTTTTCATTTAGTAAGTTTGTTAGTCGTCTATATTCTTCTACACACTACGTTTATTTTCACCTGTTCGTTATTCATCATAACTGCTTGAAATGTAAACTTTTGTGCCATTAATTCGCGTTCTAATTAATCATAGTCTTTAATTTGGCTCAAAACAATTGGCGGCGGTTTCCATATTTTTACTAGATTATCATTTTGTTGCTTGTTGGCTTCTTGCTGTTGTTGTTGTGACATTTCCGGCGATGTAGTCATTTTTCTTATTTGTTTTTTTCTTTTCAATTTGTCACCTATTCCGTTTCTCTGGCGAGTAATGCTTCTGCAGTGTAATATTCCTTTTCTTGTTATTGGGGTTTTGGCTCCGAATGTGCACTTGGGGCTAATTTCTGTTCGCTGCCTTCGTTTATCGCTTCTTGCATTTCTGCTAGTTGCTGCTCTAATAGGGAATCATTTTGCTGCAATTCAATTTTTGTATTTTTTGGTTGCCACGCCCTATACACACTAATTTCATTTGGAATTTCAATTTTTGCTTCCTTATCTGCTATTGCACCAACTGTCGTCGGGGCCGTTGATGTCATAATCCTCGATACCTCAGATCGGTATGTAGATTTTTCGCGTATATGCATCCTTTTAGTAGATCGGGCGATACACATGCCAACGCCCCGCTTTTGCGTTAATTTTCATATTTATTTCAATCTTAGTCTTGTTGTATACTAATTAAAATAATGCACGTTGAAACACCAATTATTAACTTAGCTCCCGTGGTAGCTTTGGTAACCCTACACATTTCCAAAAGGGTGATGTAGAGATAGGTGATTTCTTCTTTTAGCTGACAGGCGGGTTGCATATCTAATGGTTGTAATATTCAAACAATTCAGCTGCAGCTTTTTATTATCCATGAAGACAATTTAATTCCTTGGAAACGAAAGAAAATACATTCACTTCGACTAGGTACCGAAATTGGTTATAAACATAAAGAAGGTGTTTCAAAACCTACATACATTAATTCAATAGCTATGAAGCAGTTTATACGTTAAATCCCTTATTATAATATTATAGACTACACCTGGTTAATGTAAACGTCCACATGAACTGATCAAAATTAAATCATTTTTCGAACAATGCTCCATGTTGCGTTAAAAAGGGAAATGTATCCAAAATGTAGAAAGACCATGCTTTCTGTAGTCTATTAAAAAATTATAGAGTGGAGACTTCGATGCATCTCGTAGTATTTTGAATAATTATCGAAACGTCATTTAAAAATTATTTCTTTAGCTGAAATACAATGCTTAAAACTCTGTTCTGCTGAACTGTTTAGTATACAGTCCTTCCACGTGTTACAGTAAAAATTATAAAATTACAATAGAAATATTCTATCCCATCCTAACGCCACCTAGTGTGTAAAAAACAAATTATCTACAAACAATTGTGTATTTATCCTCTAGGTGTCGACAAGCTACAAATATTTAAAAATGTTTGAATTGTTTATACGTGGAGAAATGTGTTTCGTTATCTATCAACACCTTAATATGCAACAGTTTGTGTTAAAAACCACACTAAGTTTTTCATGACAATCATTTATTCCATAGAATCTAAGAAACTAAATGGGTGTTACATTTTCAAGTATTTATTACCGCCTCTTTGGCAGAA
>JABXWE010060426.1:0-17512 GCA_014611495.1 Limonius californicus
GCGCTAACCACTAGACCACCGAGGCCGGTGAGGTTTGAGTTTACAAAATTAATTAAACTGTAACTTTAACTGAAACGCTGGGCAACTACAGGTTGCATCACGTTTAATATTACAAGGAAATTAAACTATTCTATTTCTTAGTTACCAACGAAGCACTGGTAAACAGGGGAAAACAATCACTGTATAGTAAATTGGCAAGTTTTATCTTAGTTTTCTTCGGAAGGGAGTAGAGAGAGGCACAATTTGAGGTGTTCCTAGGTCCTGAAGAAGCAGACAAACCGCAGGCACGCCCCTGAAGGCTGGATCACGATGCTGACAACGTTACAGGCCAAGACTTTCTTCGAAAAAAAACGGGAACAGAAACAAAATCTCCGCCGCCGTACTGGATTATCACTTGCAACGGCTTGGTGGAAGAGTCACGGGGTTGAAGGCTTTAATCAGACACAAATCGAGAGAACAATTTCAATGAATTATCTTTAAAAAGAAGCTAACACTCTGCTAATATTTTTAATCCGACACAAGTCGAGAATTATTCTGCCCCAGGCAAGAACACGATATGGTACCTTAATTTCATTTTAAAATCACGTAAAATAGTAAAATAAAATTAACGCCCGTTTATTGTTTCGGAGGAGCGAAAATGTGCTCGTTCTCTACTATTTCTTCTTGACAATATCATGGTTCAGCGTTCTGTGTGCGAAACCACAAGGCAAATGAAAGGTTCTGCCGAATGCAGTATTTTAATCAAAGAAGAATGTAATCGAAACGTATGTTTTTGGCTCAACTGAGTAAAGTTTCAAAAAAGAATAGTTTCTTAAAAAATTATATGAACGTATATGACGATGATGATGATGAATCTATGGGTCGGAGCAAGCTCCTGCACTTAGGCCACCCGGGCCCATTGTGCTCCCTAGGGGTAAAGACCTCACTCCCTGAACAGGTCCGTCGCTTCAGCGAAGGACAGAATCCTGTTGAAGGGCGTGTCTTGAATATCTCTTGGTTCAAGAAAGGGAGATCCAAGGTGTTTATGTCTTAAGGCCACTAATGTCTTGCATTTGCAGAGGACATGTTCAGAGGTTTCCTCTTGCTCTTGACATTTCCTACACAATCCCTATAGTGTGTAGATGACTGTTCAGGTGTCCGTGGCCTGTAAGGAGGCCCGTTATTATCCTGATTTGTCTTCTGCTTAGATTCAGAATATAGTCTACCGATTTAGGCGTAGGGTTCTTGATGAAGGCTCTAGCCTGTCTGGATGTGAGTTTGGAGGTCCAAGAGTGCTGAAATTGCGCGCGTGCGTGATTCCAGATCTCGTGCCTCACATGCTTGGGGGCTATTCCAAAAGCTGGCTCTGGACCTAATAAAGGTTCAGAGGCCCCAGCCACAGCTAGGGCATCAGCTTCCTCATTGCCACTTATTCCACTATGGCCCGGAACCCATAGGATTTTCACGTAATTTACAGCTGAGAGTTTGACGAGAGTGGTTCGACATTCTTCGACAAGCCTAGACCCTATCTTGGGAGATGTTAGGGCCTTAATGGCCGCTTGACTGTCCGAGCAAATATAGACATATTTACCTCTACACGTATATTATGCATTATGCATAATTATGTTATTGTTTACAGCCCTTGGGTGGGTGGGTACAGTAGCAGCTAAAAAAATCCAGACGGGAATTTCATGCTGCTTGCATTATTTGCGAACTTTAATGAATAAGACGTTAGTTTGAAAGTTGCGCCACAATGGGAGGATTGTATTGTATTGTATTTTGATAGAGCGAGAACTAGGACGCCGTTTTCGAGGCATCTCTTTGCGCTCAGACCATAACTAGCTTATAGTAAACCCTTACTATAAATGTTGTCTATCTGGGGTTCTTGTTGTTGTTTGATTGAGCGAGATCTAGGACATGATTTTCCAAGCAACTCTTTTCCCACAGACCATAATTGGCTTATTGTAAACCCTTACTATAAATGTCGTCTATCCGGAGTTGTTGTAGTTGTTTGATTGAGCGACACCTAAGACGTGGTTGTCCAAGCATCTGTTTGCCTACAGACCATAATTGGCTTATTGAAAACCCGTACTATAAGTGTCGTCTATCCGCGGTTGTAGTAGTTGTTTGATTGAGCGAGATCTATGCCGCAGTTTTCCAGGCATCTCTTTGCACTCAGACCATAATTGGCTTATTGTAAACCCTTACTATAAATGTTGTCTATCTGGGATTGTTGCAGTTTATTATTTTTTATTATTATTATTTCTCTACATTTATAATCTGACCGAAACGTGTTTCAATCTATTAAACAAGATTTTTCTTACACGTATCCCCTTGCAGAAAAATGATAAATAATAATCTTTAACAAACCAATCAACACTTTATTTCTGACTACGCATTACAGCTTCTTTTATTACAGAAATACTTTCCATAGTTTCTAATATATCGTGGTTGTGTGTAATTTCTCGAAAACGAGTCATCAGTTTTACTGGCCTCTGCAACAAAATATAGTAGTTTACAAAACTTTCCAACATTGAAAAGTAAATAAATCCATTTCCCTGCGTTGTGGGGTTCAAGAGATATTAAAGGTAGGTCGTTTTCAAATCAAAAACCTGCATATTGATTCCCTATGGGATGCTGTTATTGTGAATCGGGATTGAAGAAAACCAACTGCCAAATTTTCTAATAAAGAACTGTTTGCACATCTATACTGTTTTCGTACAATACTTAAAAGATATGTAAGTTATCGATTACAAATATAGCCACCATATTTCAACTCAGCCACAGGTTGTCAATTTACCGTTTATGTTCTATTATTTTAGCGCCACGAATAGCCTACAAATAAAAGAATTTAATATAACTGCACATTAGCAATGAGCCATGCTGTAATAATCTTCAATATCATAAAAAATAATCTGCAGCAGCCCTCTGGATTTGGACTCTGAAAACGAAACAGCAACTGAAAACTAAAGCTGAAAATAATACCTAAAAATGGTCGATACGTGCATGTTCCCTAGCACGTGAAAATAAACTCGTCAGCTTTTCTAGAAAGCTTTTTTCAGGTCACAATCTTGAATATTAGACAGATTACAAGGACCTGAAAGCTGGCGAAATTGTTATTCCTGACGTGTAGAGAAACAAGAGCTGTGGGCATATATTCACCCTCTGTTCTATACTTTCCCTGTATTTTTAGGAGATTCTCGCTTATTCTCTTCAAGCAATATTTCCCTTTTGTAAATATTTTACAAGATTAATCACAGAATGTTGACGCTGTCTCGCTGTCTGCTGATGTAGTACGCATTTTGAAATATTTGCGAGTAACTAATGAAGCTTTATGTTTGTCTTCATCATTGACAATGTTGAATTATTTGAAATATTACTTTTGGAACAAAATAACGAACGTTTTAAACAAACAAAATCTTTAATGGAACGCGAACGAGGAATACTTCGACGAATGAATCAGCTCTAAGCTGATTTTGTTTTCTATTTCGAGCGAATGGGTGGCTTGCAAAAAATAAGCGGATTAATTCGTTCACCTGTATTGATTGATTTAGAAGGGATAAATAATGGTATTGTGGAAACCGCTGAAGCGTAAAAAGAGCAAATTAGAATTCAATGCAAATTCTTATTACCTCTCGCTTGAGGAATTGCGAAAATTGTGAAACTTTTGTATGTATCTCCCCTTCCGGCTTTGTATAGCTCATTACAGATTCCGACAAGATTTCTCTATCCACATTATTGAAATATTCAGTATACGCTTCCTCGATTTTCTTTGCCCTCTGCCTTTGCTGAGTTTAAATTTATGTTATCCATGCTGAAAACTCCAGTTTCCAGTGAAATATTTCACAACTCTTATTGTAAAACGTGAATAAGTTTTAATTATCTACGCCAACAGTTACTTTGCGGAAATTTAATGACTGTAGCCGCAAACATTTGGATGTATTACCCGTGAGAACCTAAAGCTGCAGAGTGAATGATGTACTGAAAAAAGAACGAAATAATAGAACACATTTGCTTTAAATAATAAGCATATGTAACTGTGATCATCGATGATGTCATTCAGGTTATTGTCTTCTAAAATAGTTAGAAATATGATCTTTGGTTTACTTTTTATATATAAAGGATGTGCTAAATAATAAAATTAATAACCGCATAAAAACGTTAAATTTAATACCTCTCATAGGAATAACTAATTTAAATTTTTATTCAATAGCTGCGACATGGCTTTACATAGTAACTACTTATATCTGTGCAGTACTATATAGTAAACATTTCTAAGTTAAAAAATTAAGAAAATGCTCATCATACATATGGATTTGAAATGTTAGGGCGTTACATTGGACTAGCTGAACCAGTAGGCTACCCCCAACGCGTTGCTTGTTAATTTGTTTGAAATATACATATACAAATAACAAACTTTGTATAATGAATGTGAATGTAACTTTGATTGTCGTTTTATATCCACTAATAATTATTTTAGTCGACAACTCTTACTTTATGTATGGAGAAAGTACATTTTCAGAGATATATTACCCAACATAATAGTTAATATTCGTACAGATTGTCGAATTGTTACAGCTCACGCATAAGTTCAATAATAGTTTTACAATAAATGACCTAAGTCTAACTCTAGCAGTCTCTAATGTGTTGATATTGGCTATTATTCAGTTTCATAATGGATAAATTGATGAACCACTGGAATGAGTCATAATCAAGGCACATATTCGAAATTACGGATTATTTATAAATGTTTACAAATCTATATACCTTACGTGATGACCCGTATTCAAATAGCATTTATGCAGGATGTGTATAAGTTAACGAAAACGCTAGAATTGGCGATGTTCTTCGTAAAAGTCTTAGTAGAAAATCTTTAAACTAAAATGTTGTATCATTCTTCCCGTGTTCTCAAGGACCATTTAAAAGAACATACATTTGGCAACACTGCATCCAAACAGGTGTTGTTACTAGGCAGGGTAACTAACTACTGATAATAATTATTCGAATTGGAAACGGCTTGCTGGCAAACATAGCCAGCCTTCGTGGTATCATTTGCATTACTCGCTCTGATATTTTTGGTGTAATTTGAATACTGCCGTGTTACTTCTATTTCTAACTTCGTCAGCGCTTGGTGGAGGTGTGGCATAAACATTTTTTTTTAATAAAGATACCAACAAAATATTCCAAAGGATTGAGATCGGATGATCTCGCTGGCCATAAAATGGGTCCGCCGCGACCAATCCATCTGTTTAGGAAGTGTTCCTCCAACCACTGTCTTACATTACTCCATCAGCTCCGTCATGCATGTATATCATATCAATAGTATATTCAACGGAATCTCATCAAAAATTGGTGTAACAACCTTGTGGTTTATTATGCCCAGCCATACATTAACGGAAAACCTTCTTAGCTGACCACATTCACGAAATTTCTGTGGGTTTCGTCAGTGTTAATAGTCAGTATTATGCATATTAAACACGCCATTTCTGGTAAACATGCACTCATCACTCCAAAGAATACTTGAAAAGTCACCATTGTCATGAATTCTATTTAAAAACGTCTTAAAAAAATTCAATCGAGATATGTTATCATTTTATACAGAGACTGAACTTTACAGATATGATTTTGATAAAAAAAGGTTTTCTCGTAGAACTAACTTGTTGCTAGGGATATTTAATGTGCAGATAATTTTCGGATACTCACAGAGGGATCTTCGTGTGTTGCGTCTAAAATTTGCTCTTTCAATTGTATTGTGCGTCTTTGCTTTGGTCGACCAGGGTTCGCAGTTCTTTTGACAAACAAACCTGTTTCACGAAGACGTTGGTCCAGCCTTCAAAATACATTTCCTTAAGGATGCGTCCGGTTTGGAAAACGGGCCCAGTATTCTTGTTCCAGAAACCTTATACCATATACACATTGGCATACTGATTCAAAGTAGAGTGAACTAAATAAGTGAATGAAACAATATAACAAAAAAAAACCATGAAACACAAGAACTAATAAGAACTATACAAATAATTATAGATAGATAAAGCAAATCGAATTTATTTGATTTCCTAGTGCCAAAATTCGACAATACCATGCGGAACTATTTATTGTTTAAAATATGGCATAATGTACTTTTTATGAAAATAATTTAATAAAGAAATGATAAAATAAACTTCTGAGACAGAAAGACCACATCTACGGAAAATAATATTCACAATTCTTCTTTTTTCTAAATTTCAGTGTTTTCCATCAACAGATGTCGATTAATAACGCATATTAAACGACTGGATGTCCAAACTTTGGGAACCTCGTGCAGACGCAGTAAACACGGTACAACATTTTAGTACTAGGATTTTCGACTAAGGATTTCACGAAAAACTTTGCCACATGCAACTTTTGCGTTAATTTATACAGACCCTGTATTAGTGTTGATTAGAGTAGTCAGGGAATTGAGACGAGTGGAGGGGATACGGTTTTAGTATTCAGACATTAAATTTCGGCTTATAACACACGGCTTAAACTTTTAACATAAACTGCTAATCTTTATTATTAAAAATCAACCGTATATTAGCAAAATCATTCTAACAATCCATTAAAAATGATGGGTGATGGTGTGTAAATCACCCCCGTTCATTTCAAATAGAAGAAGCACTATTTCACTTTAATGGAAACAGCTATCTCTTTCTGTAAGTGTTTTATTTTACCAATTTGGAATATGTTGTGTGGGTTGCGATTGATCTTTGGATTTGTGTTTATATACGAAAAAGTTCATTTATCTGTGTGTTGAATTAAATCAAATATTTACCCTGCGGTTGACAACAAACTGTGTTTTTCAACCCTGCGCATGCGAATTTCAATTCTTCGAATCAACTGACTGTAATTATTCCCAATAGGATGTCCACATTTTCCGGAAGTAAAGGCTCGTAGTAATGTATGTCACGTCAATTATTTGCGATTGTGGTTGCTCCTCTCTGACATTTAAATAGAAGTATTAAATGCATGCAGTTAAACGATTATGAATGTTTTTATATTCATTTTCACACGAAAGGGCCCATCCTGGGTTATCATAAAGTTCAAAATCCGTGTTTTCGCATCTAAAACTCTATGTAGAGACAAGGATAAAAGTGTATTTAAACTATTCTAAATTATATATTTCCATTCCCGGCAAGCAGGACTTACCTACCTATCTATAAATTTACATTCTATGATTTTCTATTCTTTGCAAAATTTCACTCGAATGCCGAAAATCAACAAATAGTTATGTGAGTCGAACAGATGGGATTTATATATTCGGAGTCATCAAAGGTAGTCATTTTATCAAGTTATTTAACTTAAATATCTTCTAAAGCTAGAACTATCTCTTCTACGGCGTTAAGGACAGTAAGAAACGTTTTAAAGAAGATTCTAAATCCCTGAAGAAACAGCGTGTGTTTGTATAGTATGTTAAATTTCATTAAAATAATTTCACCTAAAACTTTTATCCGAAGATGAATATTTATACAGGATTGGGCAAAAGTACGGAACACTGCAAATATATCTACTACGGCAACCGTGATTTCACCAAAAATTTTTATATGAAGGTTCCGATGTGTGGCGGATACAATGAAGGTATAATTTCCGTTTAAACAGGAAGTCCTTCTAAACCGGCAATGGATTAGAAGGACTTCCTGTTTAGCCGGAAATTATATCAACTTTTGTATTTTAAATGAAATACCCTACATATTTTTAAAAATGTGGACTATTTTTTGCGAGTTTAGTTATATAAGGCTTGTTGACTTTATTTCTAATAATTCTATTGATATTGAACAATAATGTTTCGTAATTGTTATAATATAGCAGCTCATGAAAACAAGAAAACGTGAGAAGCGTAAACAATTCTATAAAGTTGTCCAATTTTGCTTGGCTTCTGTTGTGTTGTGTTGATGTTGCTAAGTAGTAAGACTAATTAGGAAACATTATTGTTGAATGTTTTGTTGAATATCTCTAGAATTATTAAAAATAAACCCTCAAACTTTATATCATTCAACTCGAAAAAAAGAGTTCTATCAATGTATCTTAGAATATACAGGATATTTCATTTACTCGTAAAACAAAAAAGTTGATATCATTTCCAGCTAAACCGAAAGTTTTGCTGAGGATAACTAATTAAGAATTTCGGATGGCGTCTTAGTGTCAAACGGGTTAAGACACACAGGGCAGAGCGTTTTAAGTAAGAGGGTGGACCAACCAAACGCGTGTGTGGGAACGAGGAGATGACTTTTGGAGTTTGTTGGTGTAGCATGAATTCGTTAATGCATATAATTTAGCTATTTGATTCTAGTGATATCTAGTGCACTAGTTATTGAATAATAGTCTACAATTCTTACGTTTCTTTCAACTTCTTATAACAACTCTCTGACTAATTAACTTTTGGTGTAAAGTTCCACTTACATGAACAATCTATTTAAATCTATTGAACATCAATTCTAGGAGTTTTGTTTAGTTTCAGTTATTACAAGTTTTACTAGGGCTATATCAATATAACTGTTTTCCTGTTGTAAACGTTACTTATATTCTTGTTTAACTTATTGACTTTTTAAATTATAGCTTCCTCAATCTTTTAATTATTAAAGTAACCAAGCCTTGTAAACCTGCTTTTAAAACAAATATGCAAACCAAACTTAACATGCCACACTTTGCAAGTGACCTAAATAACAGCTAGAAATCATAAACTTCTACTTTTGTATGATAAACAAACCGAATTAAATATAGAAATCTAAATTCCAATTTTATTTTTGGAACTGAAATGATTGAGTATATAATGAAAACTGTTACGTCCTACTTACATTTGAAACACAAACAGAGGGGTGACGTAAAGTCAAGAAAATTATCATATGAAACAATTTATTTATGTATAATACGAGGGTACTTCAATTATGAACCGGAATTTTGTTACATTTTATGTAAGGCATGTATCAACATATTGATAATATTTATTTTTCAATATATTCTCCCTTTAACTCTCTACAGCGTGTTCAACTTTCTGACAGCTTCATTATACTCTGTTGAAGAAACTTTCTGATTATATGACAAATCAATTTCATACAAAATTTTGAACTTTTAATTCAGTATTAAAACTTTCCCTCCCGGCTCTTCCATAGATAACCAAAGGAATAACAAGCACATTTTCAGAAGTTCGGGTTCTATAGAGGATGCACTAGTGTTCCACACTTCAAGTGGAGCAATGTTTTTTAGATTATAGCCCTGTTAAGAGGCCGTGCATTGTTTTAAAAAAGAAGGACGTTTCTACCTGACTGTCTCTTTTTGATCGAAACTCTGCGTAGCATACGTTCGCAGATAACACTCGACAATAATAAAAGATATTTTTGAAGCGCCATTCTGTTAAATAAATCTACGCATACGATTTTGTATAATGTCTCACCCTTGTTTGTACACAAACGTTACTCGGTGCTCTATGTAAGAAAAACTGTCTGAGATGCTTTAATACCGCTCATATCACCGACTCTTTGAAATAGTATTATTATCGAACAGTAGCTTAAATATGTGAGAATTTTAGTTGTGGGTAAAATCATGTTAGCAAATTTTTTAAGAAAATTTGTACCTAAACTGCCCTAAGAGCTTCATTTAAAAAGTTGCTAGCTACAAGCTACGATACAGGCGATATAATAAAAATTTGAAACCAAACTGCACTACAAGTTATATTTAAAAAGTAGCTAACGACACTACAGACTACTTAGTATAATTTACAGCTAAGGTGTTTTACAAGCTTCGTTTAAAAAGTTACTAGCTTCGCCACAAGCGATATAATAAACTATGAAACTAACTGCGCTACAAATTACATTTAAAAAGTAGCTAACGACACTACCTTACAAGCTTCATATCTAACGACACTACAGACTACTTAGTATAATTTTCTGCTAAGATACTTTACAAGCTTCATTTAAAAAGTTGCTAGTTTCGCTACAAGGTATATAATAAAATATGAAACTAAACTGTGCTGCAACTTACATTTAAAAAGCAGCTAGATAAACTACAAGCTGCGTGTAAAAATTTTCTAAATAAGCTACCCTACAAGTTACATTTAAAACATAGTTACCTTACCTACAAGCTACTTAGTAAACTTTGTAACTATACTATGCTATAAGTTACATTTAAAAAGTAGCTAACGACACTACCTTACAAGCTCCATAACTAACGACACTACAGACTACTTAGTATAATGTGCTGCTAAGAAACTTTACAAGAATCATTTAAAAAGTTGGTAGTTTCGCTACAAGGTATATAATAAAATATGAAACTAAACTGCGCTACAACTTACATTTAAAAAGTAGCTAGATAAACTACAAGCTGCGTGTCAAATTTTCTAAATAAGCTACCCTACAAGTTACATTTAAAACACAGTTACCTTACTTACAAGTTACTTAGTAAACTTTGTAACTATACTATGCTATAAGTTACATTTAAAAAGTAGCTAATGACACTCAATGCTACTTAGTGCAATTTGCAGCTTCATTTAAAAAGTTGCTAGCCGCGCCACAGGCGACATAATAAAATTTGAAGTTAAACTGCACTACAAGTTACATTTACAAAAGTTGCTAGCTACACTACAAGCGGCTTATTAAAACTTCTAAATAAACTACGCTACAAGTTACAATATAAAAGCAGCTAGGTTACCTACAACCTACTTAGTAAAATTTATAACTAAACTACAAGTTACATGTAAATGTAGCTAGCTACACTGCAGTTTATAAATTACATTTAAAGAGTAACTAACTGCAATATAAGGTATTCCATAAAATTTACAGTTAAACTCTAGTAAGAACTACATTTAAAAAATACTAAAAACTACAATATAGTTAGTAAAATGTGCATTTAAACTATAAACACTTGTAAAAAGCTACTTACACTACAAGGTACATAATAAGATTTGTAGCTAAACTACACTGCAATTGCAGCTTAACTCAAAAATATTTCTTGAAAGCTGCCAACCATTGCTACCAGTAAACTAACAGCAATAGCAACTCGCTTTTTCACACTAATGGTAATGGCCAAATTCAACATTTTAAAATGCAGAATGTATAGTATTCAGTTTTCTTTTTTTTTGCTAATTTGTTGAAGAAATTGTTTTCCATTGGCATAGAAAACAAATTTATGTTGCGAAAAAGTGGCTTCTGGATTTTCTACTATAACCACTGTTTGGCTTTCGTAACTCCGTAGCCTACTGATGTAAGCTTCTTAGTGGAAGCTACGTCCATAAGCTACATAATAGTAACTACGCTTTCGAACTTATTTGAGAAATGTGAAATGAGTACGGTTTATTTTGAATAATTCATTTGCGTTCGCCTGCTGTATTCTTTCTAACGTAACTCTAACAATTCACTAACTCTCCTAAAATGCTGGAAAACCTTAAGAAAGACTACTTGCACGTTTAGATCCACACCTTTCGTACCGAGGGATTTTCAAACACTTTCGTGTAATGACAGTTATAAATATCTTTTTGTATGTCAGTGTATATTTGGTTAGTGAAAGTAATAACCTACACTATTATAATACAAGCAATGATGCAAACCCAACTTGTCATGTAATTTATTGGTATCATCGCAAAGCGTATGTTTAGACATCTGCTGTATTTTAGAACAACATTCCTAATTCTATAAAAAGATCACTTCCATAAGAAAATTTTTCTGCCACATTAAAAAAGATTTTATTGATAACGTATATTATACAGTAAATTAGTTTTTAAAATTTCAGATGATACTAACTAAATTGCATTAATTAGTTATTTGTTATTAGTGCACTATATATATTTGAGTGATAATCAGTTTTCTTTCTTTCCCCAAATAGTAAATGCATGTCTTAGTTATATATTTTATATTTGTTAGTTGTTATTATTATATACTATTAATTCTTATATATTCTGGACAGATTTATGAATATGAATACAGCGCGCTGCAAGTAGGGCAACTCTAACGGATAGTAAATAAATACTATTGATTCAGAGAGGATATTGCAGAAGGCTACCAGATATTTGTTTACAAATATAAGAAATATTTGCTTTACTTTTATTTATTAAAACACACCAACATAATTCCGACTCACACTTAACATTAAAAACAAGGCTTTGGGGTAGCTAAAAATTATGAAAAGCAAATTTATTGAGATAGCTCACTGCCGTCTTTTTGCAGGCGATTTTGTCGTAGTGTAATAATTTAAATTTTTTCGCCACAAAAGATTCACGTAACATTACGGTCGAGTGTTCGTGTTTGTCAAAGGAAAACATCTAACACTTTATGAACAGCATTCGAGCACAAAAAATTCCCAACAAACGTAACAAAAACCTTGACGCGAGCTTTGCGTGAGGGTGAGCGCGTGGCTTGTTTGCAATTCTCACTTTACACCTTCTGAAAATTAAATAATTGGTAAACGATGCACAAGTGCGGAAGAGAACCCTTCCGAAACACATTTTCGTTATTGGAAATATAAAATTACGCCTGTCAATAAAAAAGCAAACGACGTTTCCATCTTTCAAATGTTTCGTTTTAGTTTATTTTATTATTTATTGTTTTTGGACGAACTCCAATTCAGATGCGGAACTTTTATATTGATGAGCAAAAGTTTGACGGATTCATCATTTGCGAAACATCGTTCACTTTTTTCGCAATCAATTTCCTTGCCCTAAATAGTAGCATCTTTCGGGAATAGTTCGACAATTCATTTTTTATATCAAAATTGACGGTTTGCCACGAAGAAATTCTAAAAGGCGGTGAAACCTGGAACTGAAAGGGATTTCATCAGAGTTTTACACATAGAAATCAGGAGAATTTAGTTGCTATACGAAAATCCAAGCAGCGTTCAAATATTGTTAAAATAAATCTAAAATTCCTAAACTTCGAGTCTCCAACGAATAATAAAAATATTTTCCCGACATTATAAAGCGAAAACCCTGCAACGATAAAAGATAATCAGACACAAAAATGCTATCCTTCTTGAGAACACAATAAGCCTAAACATTCGGAGAATTCAGCCTACGCACTCCTTTACGTTTTGTCATAAAATTAATATCTGAGTTACGTTGTATATATTACATATCTTGGCAAAGCCTTGCATAGTTTCTGCGTTCTTAAGCGACAGTTACAAACGAGTCCAGAGTTCTAGAAACGATAATTCTATGTTGTCAAAACTTGCCGTTCCCTAAAACAAGTGCTCCTCATACACACAACCGAAACCCAATTTATAGTGCAGCAAAATGTCTTACCCTCATCCGACTGGACAGCTATATTATTTTAGAATGAAACGTTCAAGTTCCCCGGAAAAATTTGAATTGGGGGATGAACTATTCTGCTACCCTTCATAAATCTGATAGAACGCTAGCCGCGCTATAGTATAAATTTCCAACTAGCGATACCATAAGAGACCTTATAATACAAATATACTTTAGAAATCCTATTAGTTTCCAGTTTTATGTTCTCTGCAAATATAAAGATTAATAAAAGCAGAGCAAGCGGCCCATTTTATACTCGGAATGGCCCGAGGACGTGTGCAGATTGCCCTGAAATATAATACTCCTATTTTTTTGGGTTCTTCGATAGCACACAATAAGATTAGCGGCATTATTCTTAATTAAGTAATATATTTTTCGATAGTATTTCTTTTCCAGTCATTGTTTGTCTATTCACCACTAATCAACTATTTTTTGTAAATGTACAATGTTTGCGTATAAAATTTAATATACTAAATACAAATAATCTGAAACTATTACTCAAACACATTATGAACGAGGCTTGTTCAACTGAAACCCATCTTTGATAAACTGAGCCTTGAAAACAAATACAATAATTCCAATGAGATTTGTTAATGTTAGTGGTGTTTGTAAGCCACACATTAATAAGTTTCTGGCGTTTGTATTTGATTCCGACTATTAAAACTTCGATTTTGAAATGGCGCTTGTTGTTGAAAATCTGTCCAAGTTTGATCAGCGTGCGGTCCTACAATTTTTATGCGCTGATAGTGTGCAGCCATTGCAGATTCATACCCGAATGTAAGCAGTATATGGAAATGCACGTATTGCGTACCCAACTGTGAAGGAATGGTGCCGAAAATTTAAGAATGTTAAAGAGGGGACTATGGATGAGCCACGACCAGGTGTACGGTGTACTACATTAACAGAAAACAATATGGCATGTGTGTAAGACCTTATTAGAGAAAATCGTCGAATTTCAATTAGAGAAATTTCAGAAATTTTTGGTACGAGTGTAGGATCTGTCCATAGTATAGTTCGTAATCTGGGTTACAGCAAAGTTTGTTCGCAATGGATTCCTCGTATCGTGTCTAATGAACAAAAATGCTTGCGAATGGGCTTATCTCTGCAACACCTCACAGACTATAGGTAAAATGGTGATTACTTTCTTCTGTCAATAGTTGATGGTGACGAAACTTGGTGCCATTACTACGAGTAAGTTATCGTCGATGCAATGGAAACATTCAAGTTCATCTCCACCGAAAAAATTTAAAGCACAACCTTCTGCGGGAAATGTGATGTTAACATTTTCTTCCGACCATGAGGGACCCTTGTTGATAGAGTTTAAAGAACCTGGAGTAAATGTCAATGCAAATCTGTACAATGAAACTTTGAACAAGCTTCATCAAGCAATAAGACGGAAACGTCCAGAAAAACCTTCGCGTGGGGTCATTTTGCTCCACGACAATTCTAGGCCTCATGTTGCTAATGTAGTAACAGCAAATCTTCAACGAAAGAAATGGAGGGTTTTAGAGCATCCACTCTATAGCCCGGATCTATCGCCTTAAGATTCCCATATTTTTAGTCCGCTGAAAACAGCGTTTAAAGGTCGGCATTCTGAGTTTGACGCATAAGTACAGATAGCTGTGGAAGACTTCTTCAATCAGCAGCCGTAAGAACTCCATAGGCAGGGTATACGTCGGTTAGTAAAACAATGGGATAGGTGCCTTAACTGTGACGGTAATTACACTGTTAAACACACATTTTGTAACATGGAAATTTTTAGGCGTTTCCGATGTATTTCGGCACCCTACAATCTAATGTAACGACAGAATTTGCTTATCATCCACGAATTTTTAGTAACAAGCATTTATATTTTGCAATTATACAACATGTGCATATTGGGCTACTTTGGGTAATGTATCAGCAGTGACGAATATACCGTGATAAGACAAGATCATTCCTTTGTTAATTTTTTGCTGCCTTACTTCGTTGAAATTCATACTTATATTTTAATAACAATAATAGGCAATTTCAATACGTATTTATTTTTATTTTAGCTTTATACGTATTTCGACATACAATATGTCATTATCAAAAGCATTTAATGTAGTAAACATTTGTAGTAGATAGGGTAATATGTGGTGGTACCTCAGTTGGTAGAGCGCTCGCTATCTGAATAAAACATCGATTTTGGCTTGGGTTCGAAACCTAAGCAGAACTATGCAGATTTATAAAAATCTTGTCTGCAACCCACCACACACAATTTCCCAATTCGGCTTGCAACCGTGGGATATTAATGCTAAAAACTTTCTCTAGAATTTCTGTCTTCGGATTCGACATTAAACTATAGGTCCCCCCGTGTTTCTACCTTAGCGCTGAGGAGAAACACGTGACAGAGAAGAGGCCGATGCCCAGCAGTGGGACGGAAAGGCGGTTGATGATGATGATGAGGGTAACATCACGCTGGATCTTGATTTTGGGCTTGGCCCAGGTCTTCTATTCCAAAACTTCCAATAGCAGGGAATTTATGAGGTCAATTTGCTCATTCATTAAAGATGTGTTTGTTAAAGTGTGTTTGTGAATTTGAAAGGCCTCAAGTATGTCCAATTTACGTTTATCATCCCAGAAGTGTAGAAATGTTATTATATTATTTGATGTCAATGCATGATTGTGTTCTAATAACTGTTTAGCGTAATTAGATTTTTCTGAGTGTTTATATTTGTATATATTATTGTGTTCTTTGTATCTGGTGTCAAAATTTCTAATTGCTTGACCTATGTATACATAATTACAATGTGAACCGTTTAATTTGTAAATACCTGATTTTAAAAATCGTTAGTTCTGTCTTTTGCGTTGAATAAGGTGTTGAAAGCGTTTTTTGTTGTTTTATAACTTACTTTAAATGTACTGGAACAAGAAGTACGCGCCAAATCAAATATTGTGCATTAGTAGGCATTTACCGGCGTATGAAGTTACTGCATTTCCAATGGCGTGCCGCGAAACGTCGTTACTAACATGATAGTGTTCTAGATATTTGATTTATGTTTATTACTCTACTGTGATTGGCTGTGAATTAACAAGTAAGTACAATGCCTAGGCAATGTGTAAATAATATCAACACTTCTTGTTTTGCGTGTGGGGAACAACTTTTAAATCGCAAAAACGTACTGTCACCCCACCTATATGAAGAGCTTACGAACTTTATTGCGGAATGAAAATAGGACATCAAGATAAGTCATGAGTTCCTCACATATGTTGTCAGACATGTGTAACATTGTTAACAGGTTGGTTGAAAGGTACAAAACTTAAAATGCGCTTTGCAGTACCAGTGGTGTGGAGATAACAGAAAGACCATGTATTCCAGTATTCCAATTTACCATCAGCTTTACGGCCTTCTTATCCCAAATACACCAGAATGTTGGAGTTTGGATGAAGAAGAACCTGAAAGCATCGATGTTCCAACTGATGATATGAAATTTACACAGGAAATCGGCAATGATCCACTATTTCAAGCACCAGAATGTTCAACAGAACCACATCTGATTTCACAGACCGAACTGAATGATTTAATTCGAGATATAAAACTAGCAAAATCACAGTCAAAACTTAAAAACGTCAAAAACGACTTACACATTGTTTCACTCAAGAAGGGACTTTGGTATACTGCACGGATGTTGACAACTTATTTCACGCATTAGGACAGAAACATGAACCAAGCAATTGGCGCCTGTTCTATAATACTTAGCTTAAAAGCAGTCTTGCTTCATAACGGCAATAAATACGCATCTGTACTTATAGCTCATGCCGTTCATATGAAGGAATCATACGAGATTATGCGATATCTCCTAGAACACATCCGATATAATGAATATGAGTGGTCAATCTGATTAGACCTAAAAGTGACAGCGCTTCTTCTTGGACTTCTGCTGGGGTATACAAAATACTGTTGTTTCCTGTGTGAATGGGACAGCCGTGCACGAGATCGTCACTATATACAGAAGAAATGGCCACTACATCAAGCACTAACTCCGGGTCAAAAAAATATTACCAATTACTGGTTGATCCTTAAAACGTATTTCTATCACCACTGCATATTAAATTGGGCTTAATGAAAAATTTCGTTAAAGCACTAGATCGGAACGAAAGAGGGTTCTTGTATCTGAAACAGAAATTTCCGAGAGTTAGTGGGCAAAAATTAAAGAGGGCATATTTGTGGGGCCACAAATACGAGAAGTAATGAAAGATGGCGAATTTGAGAACTTGCTGAATGAACTAAGAGCATGGAGAGTTTTTGCAACAGTTGTG
>JABXWE010060429.1:0-10311 GCA_014611495.1 Limonius californicus
CTTGATAGCTGTCATCGGATATCTGTAAGTCACTTGCGATAAAACTGACTTAAAGTCATTTTATTAAATGAAACCTGTGTATCTGAAACAGCTAAAACGCAAACACTGAAAAAGAATATTTTAAATCTAGAAATATAAATTACAATTACCGATAGGTAGGTATTTTACAATGCCCCGCATTCTATATGAAATCTGACGCTTAATTTATGTTAGTGGCCCTCATAAACTAGAACAATAAGAAAGGGCAGACGCTTTACCGGAAAATAAATATGGGCAAAGATACATAAGGCTTACGACTTTCAAACACATTAATTAAAATTCATTATAAGTTGCATTTAGAAATAAAGTATGTATACAAGTTTACTTTAAAAACTGAAATTATGTGCATAATATCTAAAAGTTTAACTATCTGATATAATTTAAACATAATCGCTTATGCGGTTCACTACCTTTCAATTTATTTAAACGTTATTATTAATTAGATCAAACAATCTTAATCTTAATAAAAATTAAGAAATATTTTACGTTCAACCGTTCTTTTTTTTCTGTTAACTCTCTGTTGTCCATTTTTGTATATAAATTTCGAACTCTCCTTAGCACTTCCGATTTTGTGGGCTTTTTATGCACAGAAACCAACCGTCCTAATCAAATAGTTTTTCTATATCATTTGGGATGTCCACACTGTCGCCTATCAAATCATAGCATCCATTGTTGTACGACAGTAGTTCATCCACCACCCTTCTAACTAGCATTGAGGGAGCGCAACTCCAGTTTTGTCACATGCTCGAGAACGTCTTATACACCCATTCTCGTCTATGCCAGACACTTCTTTCCTAACTTTTACGCTAATACTTAACATGCATCTCTCCACTGCCCTTTGTGTCTTGATCACTTTTCCCCGATTACTTTCGTAAGAGTCGTTTAAGAGCCCTATGTCATGATAAGTGGTACGGATATATCAAAGACGCAGCTTTTTAGGTATTGTTGAAGTTTTTGCTTTTAAGATTATATTTTACCTTTCCAGATCCAACCCACGCCAATATTCACTATGATTTTCTTTGTTCTATCTAGTCAGATTTTTTCTATTGCTTGTCCTTTTATAATACCGTTGTCGTTTGTGTTTCTTATCGATTTTGTCTTTTCGAGGTTCATTTTTAGTACAATACTATCTGAGGCTTCTCCAAGTTGGTTTATTATTACTTGCATTTATTCGTAGTTATCCGATATCGAAATTATGTTGTTGGCGTAGGTGGTTAAGCTTTTTTCCATTTATATTAATGCGTATGATATTGCAAGATAAAGATCTGAAAATGGCTTCCAAACCAGGGTAAACAATTTTGGTGATATAACGTGCCCTTGTCTAAAACCTCTCTTAGTTTAGATTAGATTCGTGGTTATTCTAATTGATTTGCCGTAGATGCATATTGGTAAGGAGCGATTAAACAGTTTCCAAATTAGGGTTGGCTGTGAGTGCGACGAAGCATGTCGTAGCTGTCATGTTACGTACCGGCCGTACCTTGTGTTTATTTCTTCGAAAGTAAACATAAGCGAAGTAAAAACCGTTTCCAAATAAAATTAAAATAAATATTTTTTTAACCAACAACAACAAACAAATTACAACAACTAGATTTAACAGACTTTAACAGGTTAATGAATTATTTTAATTTGGCAGTTGTTTAAATTGGCATTTGAATATAATTTAATGTCAGACATGCACTTTTTGCTCAGTTGTTCTATGGCATATATTAATTTCCTGCACCTTGAATCAACTTTTTATTTAAACATTCATCAACTGCCCTTAGTTCGTGTCGAACGCCTCCTTGTAACCAATCAATGTTTGGTAAAGGGCTATGTGGTACTCAGGTTTTTTCAGACGCGAAAATATTATCGAATGCACTATAACCCTTGCGGAAACTTGTCTTATCAATTGGTTAACATGTCCAATTTGTTAATTTGTTGGTTAGGTGATTTGTAATAATTGTTATGAAGAGCTTGTAGGGTTGTGACGGCAGTGTTACTAGTCTGTAGCTTTTTAAAATATTTTTCCTGTTTTCTCATTGTCAGTATTGTCATTGTATCATTCCGATTCTTGCTTATTTCTCCTTGATGTAGAGTCTACATCGGTCTACATTGTAGACATTCACTAAGCAGTTGTTTTGATGTATCTAACACAACTTTGTCTTCTTCCCCGATCATTTATGTTACTACTTCATCCCTTTCGGGTACTTATATATTTTTCAAATCCATTAAAGTATTTACAGTTTTGCAGTTTTTTATATTCGAAAGCTCTTCACGACTTACCTTTGTGACTCCCTCTACAAGATTACGTTTGACTTCATTATTTGGGTTTTTAGCTGCTGCTATTTTCAGTTTTTATTTGCTTTATCGTATTCGCCCGTATGTTTGTTGTCTTCCTCATCTTTGAAGGATGTTATATGTATTTTGCCTTGTGTTGGTCGGTGACCATTTCATACACGATGTTTTTAAAGTTCTTTTTTCACTTTTCCGCAAATAATAAATGCCTGGTAGATCTAAAATGCTCGACGGCCCGACCAGAAACGGAATATGTTGTTCTTTGATTCAACTTAGAATGATTTACGTGTCTAGTATCTGATTCCGTCAATAATAAAAAGATTTGCCAAACTTTGCCGTAAACCATTCATGAAGCTGAAATTTCACTTTCTGTATCCTAAATTTCACTTGTCGTCCTAACTACATATACATTTATGACGTCAACATACACTTCACATACACTGTTAGGTTCTAGGCTTTGTTGTATACTGAGATCTAGTTTTTTAATGAAGATGCTATTATGCTATATTTTAATTGAATCCGTTACATAGCGAAGCGTATATATTAGATTAAATAATATTAGGTACAAACTAGAGCTTCTGACATTAGAACTATTAACTAAAGACCGGTATAAAACTACTTATATGGTAGAAAATCTAAATATTTTACACCCAAAGTGTCCAACAAAATGTGTAGATAAAATTATTAAGTACGTGGCGCTATTAAGTGTTTAAAGAAGAAAACGAAAGCAATTAAACTTATGGAAGGACGTGGGCTATAACATGGGGCATTGCGGGATACTATCCAGTGCACCAGAGATCTGCTGCATGGGGGTAGACCGCATGGTACCAAGGTATACGTTCAACAGAAACTTCCAAATCAACATTCCCACCAAAGAGGAATGGGCAGAAAACTCCCAGGATCTACTTGCCAATACAGGATTAATCAGGTTTACAGACGGATCCAAAATGGCAGGCGGAACTGGAGCAGGCATATTTGGACAGTCCCCAAGAGTAGAACTATCTACACCATTGGGGACTCAGACGTCAGTGTTTCAGGCTGAAGTAGTAGCTATCTCCGAATGCACTGATGAATGTACTCGTAGGGCATACCAAAATTTGCCTATCACGATATACTCAGACAGCCAAGCGGCTCTTAAATCGCTCAGCAATCCTAAGAAAATCTCGCAGTTGGTATTAGAATGCTGGGAAAAACTACAGGCGATGGTGCAGCGTAACGTTAGATTGACGCTGTGTTGGATACCGGGAGACAGTGGGTTTGAGGGTAACAAACACGCTGGTCGGCTGGCCCGGATGGGCTCGTTGGAGCACCTCTGGGGACCCGACCAGCAGTGGGCGTACCTCAAAGCTCAATCAAGGCCACTATACTGGACAGACTGAGAAATCAGCATTTCCAAAGGTGGAAACAACAACCGTTTAGGCAAGCGAGACTTCCCATAGAAGGACCATCCCAAAAGCAAACAGACTTCCTATTAAATCTGGGGAGGAAAGACATCAAGGCCATAGTAGGCCTCTTAACAGGCCATGGCCATCTGAACAAACACCTAACCACATTGGGAATCAGAAGCGATGCCCTCTGTCGGAAGTGTAAAACAGAAGAAGAAACCTCTATTCATGATCTCTGTCGGTGTGCAGCGCTTGCCACTCTCAGATTCGGGGTCTTCGGGGTCTGGTTTCCAGAACCTGAGGACATTCGAAGAGCCCCACTGAGACAGATCCTGGCCTTCATCAAAAGGTCAGATTTGCTCTAATGAGGCACGCAACAGACAGGATGCACAATGGATCAAAAGGTCTGAGTGCTGCACATCTGGGCCCTGTTAATTTAGAAATAGAAATAGAAGTGTTTAAAGAAGAAAACGTCCATTTACAGCCACTTTGAAAGAATTGAGAATATTACAGCCATATTATTAAAAAAATAAACCGGGCAATAGAATACAATTAACAACCATTTGAATAATTAAGTGAAAAAGTCGTTTTGTTTGACCTGCGTAGATACATTAAAATAGAAGTTCGATATGGTTTTCACGACGTTACTTTTACGAAAACGAAACTTTTATGGACTAGGTGTTAGTAAATCCAATGTTTAAGCAAAAGAAAAGTTGATGCTAAAAGTACATTTAAGAAACGCGATGGAAATGAACTAAAAACCATCAATATTGGACTTCACAGAAGTGAAATTCGGTACTTTGACGTGCTGAATTTCGCTTTGAAGTGTATGTTGACGTCATAAACGTATATGTAGATAGGACAACAAGTGAAACTTAGGATACTAATTGCTTAGTACAGAAAGTGAAATTTCAGCTTCATGAATGGTTTACGCCAAAGTTTGGCCAATATTTTTATTATTGACGGAATTAGATACTAGAATCCTATGTGTAGGATATTTTTCACTTTAAAACTATTTCAGTCAACGTAAAGGTTATAAACGCTGTCTAACATTTAAAAAATTGCACGGAACTTTACTGAATATGTATCAAAAATAATTCCAAATTTTGAAATAAAATTATAATAACGTTATTTTATGATATCACATTTGGAAGTGCTTGTCCCATTGGGTATTTCACTAAATTTTTAACTACTGGTACATGCACAAGCACTGTATTATTTTTTGGCAAATGTACTTTGTCGCTCGGTACTTTTAATTGTTCGTAACTAAAACGTATATTAGGAAAATGCTAACTATAATATTTTCGTTATAACTGTTTTTTTTTTAAATAATTATTCATTGTTAATTTCCAGTACCTGCTCTCGTTCGAAGAATCGTAAAACGTACCGGGAATTAAAGGGAGCGTAGTCAGTTCCAGTTCAGAATGACTTACAGCATTTATACTGTAACTAGCTGCACCTGTGGGTTATGGCACATACATCGTTTAGCAGTTTCATTCAAAATATAATAAATATCGTACGTGAAGATATAAAATTAAACTAAATAAGAGAATTTTTCATTGTACCTACACAACAATCACTTGTTTGTAATGGTTGTAGTGCGACACTCCGTGTATTTTATATATATAAATAAATGAGGACATTCTTGCTCTGATTTCTTGCTCTGTTATTCATTTGATTGGAACGTCTCGTAGAACATTATAAAGTATAATATATGTTGGTTCTTTTCTATTTGCTCAAATAAGGTGCAGAAAATTTCACACACACATCGGAATTTTCACTTTGTAGGATGTGGAAACTGCATTATAAAGCATAACATATGGCGGTGTTAATACTATTTTTTTCAATAGGACGCAAATAGTTATATTTGTGCAAAGCAACCGGTTGTTACAATAATTGCATCGTGAACAACCACCATCTAACTGTGACACTTATTTGCTGATATTTGTTATTTTTTGAGCATTTTCATGGACAAGATATTCTATAAAGTAACTACTTGTGTTAACTAGTTTATTACTGTTGTTATTTATTTTATGACTAGTTATTATCCTGCTCCACTATAAATCAGATGAGGTAACTTCTAAAAAGTCCCTATGTCCCAATAAACTGTAAAAATTAAAATTCTACCGCAGCAATGATATTGTTGGGATTGGTGTTTCTTCATATGATTTGAATTTGCGTAATGTAATATAAATCATTATTATGCATTAAATCAGTATCATAACTTTATATAACTTATATAAGCTATATCGAGATGTAAGTGATGCACTTTGTAGATATGCGTAACTGCTAACGAATCGCATAAATATTAAGATTTGTATTTTAGATTTTAACCACGTATCACATTGAAGCTACTTGACTACACAGTTATCGATGTATATATCTTATAAGAGATGTATTTAATTGAATCAAAACGGTATTAGTTCGATATATACAAGCTATATGCCTTTTTCACTGACTTTGTTGCAATACATGCCGCTTAATGTGATTACCTTGGAACTTGATGCTTCTGATAGCAATAACAGATCGCTAATAATGAACGGAGGACCCCTTTGTCCGTTACTACTACTAAAATGTTCTTCTCATTCTTTATTTCTTCGTAAGTTTTTCCACTGTCTGGAGCATAAACGGACCGTATTCTCGTATATTATGTTCATGGACATTAGCGAACCATAGATTCAATGAAGCTTTCACTTGATTGTCTTACTCAGTGCGATTTCTTTTAGTATTTAAATTGTCATTTATCTTTGCAGCGTTTCCTACATCAACACGTTTTTTAAAAGTTCTACACAAAACTGGTTGCCAAATTTGTAATTGTACGGTTGCCTTTCCCTGGCTTATTTTTTTTTATGTTTTCCTTTAAGATGACGTCTCTTCTTTAAGTCAGCCGTTGCAAAGAGTTAAAATAGAATTGAGTAAGTTGCTGCCAACCATCCTGCAGGATGCTAACTTACGAGAGAGAGAGAGAGTGAGAGAGAGGTCTGGTACCACTCGAATTTGAAAATATAAACGAAAAAAATTCATGCAAACAACGATATTATTGTTCGTGGATGACAACAATCCCAAGACCCGATGATAGCATTATCCATAATTGCAATAAGAAGCTTGTATTGTATTATGTTATTATAGGCTTTCTTGGTACAAGTATATTTTAGCGCAGGTTTATAGTTGGATGTTGCTTGTCAGCGAGTGTTTGTTCTAATTATAAAGTTTTCAGAAATTGTAAAATGTTGATAATATGATTCGTGTTCAATTTTGTCACCTATTTAAAAACGTGTTTGTTATTTTAGCTATGCAGACCGGAAAGTGCTAACTCCTCCTCGATGTTTTTGTAGACCACGTTTTTATTTGAATAGGTACAGTTTGCGTTCTTCTTCTTCTTAGAGTGCTTTATCTCTTACGAGACGTAGCGATCTTCTCTCCTATGCCTGTGTTGCGCATACATAGAGGACTTACAGTTTAACGTGGGCTCCGAACCACGGGAAGTGTAAACACTTCTACTCCAGAGAAGATTTACTAAGCAGAATACCTCGCTGGTTAGCCATTGCCTTGCGAGGGAGAACGGCCGTTTAAAATCCGACATTCTGGTGCCGGGAATTGAACCCAGGACCTTCAGCGTAGAAGTCTGACGCGCTAACCTCTAGCCCACGGCCGCCGCCGCACAGTTTGCGTTAACTGAACAAAATTATAATATTACTGGCCAATACAATGCATACTTTAAGAAAGGCGAGAATGTTTTTCGTTGACTTTTTAAAATCTAATACCCTTCTTTGGGATACCATCACAAAAAATACTTAATTATTTAAATACCTTTTTATGAAGACTCTGATAACGATAGTATACTTGGAATGACCTAAAAATAGTTCTAACATTTTATGTGATTATATGATATTTTGAATACAAACTTGTAATTATAGTAGAATACTGTTTATCAGGGGACCGCGGTAGAGTAATGGCCGCAGCGCTTGGCTTCGGAGTTATTCTACCAAAGTCGCTCAGGTTCGAATCCTGAGCACTGCACTTTCCCAGGGTGTTTGTGGTGTCTGGGGCATGGGGTTTTTCAAGGGTGGGGCATGTTAGACCTGTGAATAGCACGAAATGTGCTGAGCCGGGATAAGCTGGGAGGGATGGGAATCTTGGAGTTGCCCTTGGCAACTCCACGATTCAAAAAAAAACTGTTTATCGTTTGCCGAAGCACTTGAATACAGGCAAAATTTAAAATATCAAACGGTCTAATTACTTTGCTATTTGCAATCTATTTGCTTAATGCTTTTATGTTTCTTCTTCGTTATATCTTCGCCAATAACAATGTAGCGATTGTGCTTCTTCTTCTTCCTATTTTGTAGGGTCAATTTTTTCAATGGATTTCCATATGTCTATGTTTTGGGCTCGTTAGTTCCAGTTAAATTCCCATCTAATATCTTCCTACGGGGCATGTGCATGTAAGGTCTCCATTGAAGCATGCGTTTGTTCCAGCGCAGCGGTCAGATATTTCTTTTACTTGTCCTGCGTATTTCCATTTCAGGCTTGCGGCTTGTTGAGCGATGTCTACTATTTTAATTTTTCCTCTTATTCATTCATTGGTTCTCCTGTCTCTTAGTAAGAGTCCCAACATAGCTCTTTTCATTGCGTGCTGTGACATCAATTTTGTCATGTTGTTTAGTGTCATCGTCTAGGTTTCTTCGCCATAACTCATCACTGGAAGTGTACAGGTATTAAATACTTTGCTTCTTAATCATAGTTTTCGTTTTTCCAAATGCCGCCCATGATTGTTTTATGCTTCTATAAATCTTGGCCTTTTAATTGTACGTTCGCTTTCTATGTCTATTTAGTTATATTTTAATTTTCTGATTTTCTGTGTGCATTACTTTTGTCTTATTTCTGTACATTTTCAAGCCTATTCGTTGATTAGTTCCTTCAGTGGTTCCTCTAATATGTCTGGGCTTTGAGCTACAACCACCACACCGTCGGTATATCTGAAATTACTAAGATACCTTCTGTTAACATTCATGAAATTGTGTTGATTGCCGAATTCGTATCTGTTTAAATAAGAAAGTTATCTGCAAAGGAAGCGAGGCAGATTTTGCTCTCTTTGCTCAAGAAGAGTAAAATAACAAATACACATTTCGCACTAAAATTATCAAAACGGTATAAAAAGTAAATAGGGATCACATTATCTACATATTACAGCTTCGTGTAAGCCAATACAAGTATCGTTCAATTTAAAACAAACTGTGGAAAATTAGTACAATGCATATCAAAACTCTGATGTTTGTAAAATGGACCATCCTAACTGTAAAATCGCTAAATTAAAAGACATATAACTTGACTTGGCTGTACATAAACACATACAATAAACTTCAATGTAATTGATGGTACGAAAATGTGAAGGCTGGTACAAGGGATGCGAAATTAATTACGTAAATATATTTGAAAATTTTGTGGTTGATCTTGTCCGGTAAATAATCACTCTGTTCATGGAAGCAGAAAATATTCTACCTCCTGCATCTAATCATTATTTTATAATTTAATGTTTCTAATGGGACGAAATTTTCGTTTTATGTATATAAATAATAACGGTAAGGCTCTACACCCCATGAAGGGATTGGCCTGCAAGGTGGAAGGTCAGAGCTGATGCATCCTTGCTGTCACACCTGGTTGTCGCGTGCCAAATGAATGACACGTGGTGATGTGGTCAACATTACACATTAGACAACCGCATTATTACCCCTTGTTCATTCGAACGCATGTACCTAATAATTTAAAGGAATTAGGTAGGCCGCCCACCAGGCATCGAGTCGCGGGTTTGAACTCCCGACCTTCCGCACCGAAACCCAGTGCTGTAACCACTGAACCACAGTCGCGATATATTGTAATGATTTTTGATTCGTAAATTCGATTAATTTAATTTTTTAAAGGATACTCGTTTATTAGTATAATATCGTGGAATTCGGTTCCATTGTGGTCATTAACATAGGGCAGACCCAGACGCAGATAACTTCTTGCTTGGTCTGAAGCACTGCCAAGTTCGTATTATGCAAAAACCCTTGACAAAGAGAATGGATAATTACAAATTCTAATTTAAAAGTTTCTATAATAAAAGACAATAGAAAGATACTAGAACATGCCTTGAGCTTGGATATAAGCTTAGCTCTGGATTTTATTAATTCACATGGGAGTATGCTGCATTTATCGGAACATTTAGTGAAAATGTGTATTAGACAGCCGGGGAGTGCGAAATATGTATTAGAGGCAGGTTTCGAAAATGTACAGTGCATTTATAAAATCAGAACTTGAATGGACAGTGACGCCGTTGAAATATGAACATTTTTATAAAATAATTTTAACTGTCAAAATTTGAATTTTAAAATTGTAATTAGATCCAAGTGCCCTATTGTAATTTTATGTATTTTTAGATTCGTTGCCATGTAAATTTTGTCAGTTGCTATGAGAGTTGTTGACAAAACAATGAAAGAAGAGCGTCCTTTGTATTTTGGTGTGAATGCACGCATTTTTATTCAACTCCTAAAATTTTAAAATTAATTAACATTGTTTATATTAAGAAAGTATTAATTTATTATTGAAATCGTTTAAAAACGATTTTCTTTGAAGA
>JABXWE010060431.1:0-13514 GCA_014611495.1 Limonius californicus
ATATATGAATTTTGTTTATTGAAATTTAAAGTATTAAGATTGTTATTAGCAAGTTTTAAATATTGTAAATCATATGTTGATCGCAGAGATTATTCTCTAGTTTGTTATTGGTGCATTTTAAAGTAGAAAGTGATTTTTGAGCCCAATTTTGGAATTTAGTCTGTTATAATTGTTCAAGATATGAGCACGTATTTTTGTTGCTCCGAATTTAATATAAAACTCTATTAAAGGCGAGTTCGGCAAATTTGTTGTTTACATTGTGATTTTAGGTTAAAATCATTACAAACATTGTTAATTGAATTTAAAAAAGTTTATTTATGTGATGTGATTTTTACCTGCTTTGTTGGAAGCACTTATGCCAAAGTAGTTGAAGTGTTCCATTGGATTTTGACAACATTTAACTAAGAAAAGTTGTAAGAACCGCATTGTCAACAGGTCTGGATGCAGTCAGCGACGTATCGAGATGAAACGACAGTACAAGAAAGGGCTCAAAATATTAACCGTTTGCAGTTTAGAAGAAATCATGATGTAAAGTCCGTTCAACAATAAGCAGATTAAAGATAAGTTCACAATTGATTTATATATGTACTTGTTTTATTCATTATTGTAATTAGATAACTATCTTTGGAGAAGCTACGAAACTAATATGTTTATTGGAACCCTGAGATTTTTGTTATTATAATATATGCTGATGTAAATTGAAAATTAAGTTCTTCGATTGACAAACAATTCAATTTAATTTGTATTTTGGGCGCAACCAACGTAAAGGTTTATTTTTTTTAGGAATTTTTATTGTGCAAGCCAAAGTGGGGCGATTATATAATTTAATTAATATTTATTTTTAAACAAATTACACGGCATCTATTTTATGGCTTGTCAACGTGGGGCTTTTGAATTATTTATTATTAAAATAATTCACAGGAATATATGTATATATATAGACATTTAGAGTATATTATCACTTAACTACCTAAGTTCTCTGTGGTAAGTCTAGTGGTGTTGTGATTTTTAGTATTTAGTTTGTTCACTGTTATCCAATAGGTTTAATGTCAATGAATTTGGATGTGATTCAAGTCGCCTTACGTAAGCTTCACTGTATTATCACTTCACTGACTGTCGCCACTTCTAGATCCCTGTACATGTTTTTGTTGGTTACGAAGAATGGAGCATCGGTCATTGTGCGTAGAGTCTTTGATTGGAATCTCTAGATGGTAGCAATATGTTATAGTTGGCTGCTATTCCCCTGAGCTGTATCCCGTATGTCGAAATTGGTTTAAAGACTACCTTGTACACTAGTAGTTTATTACAAAGTGACTGTTGTGATTTCCTCCCAAGAAACCGGAAGTGTTTTTGGAGTTTTATCCCGAGTTGCTTGCGTTTATTCCAAATATGAGCCTTCCATGTGAGTCTTTGATCTAGGAGCATGCCTAAATATTTGACATTGCCTGCTGTAGGTATTATTTGATTATGCACTGTTACTGGTGTCGATTGACCTTTGCATTTTGTAAATACTATATGGCTAGATTCCGCTTCATTGATTTTGATATGACATTTTTTTGCACATTGCTCTATTTAATTTAAGTTTCGCTACAAAAGCCTAGCTGCTATGATGGAACATTTGTTTTTGGTAAGAACGGTAGTGGCGTTTGTGAATGTAGATGTAGTTACGTTTGCATTTGTTGGTAGACCTGCTGTAAAGAGTAAGTATAAGATTGGTCCAAGGATACTCCCTTGTGGAACCCCTGATGAAATTGGATGCAATTTGGTGTCTTCTGTTTCATATCTTACTCTAAAATGTCTTTCGCCTAGGTATGATTTAAGAAGGGTGAATATGTAGTTGGGTAATTTTCTTTTCAGCTTGAAGAGTAATCCTTGATGCTATACTTTGTCAAATGGTTGAGTGACATCAAGAAATGTTGCTGCGCAGTAACTCTTTTCTTTAAAGGTTTGGTTTATGATGTCCACCACATGATGCACCTGTTCTATCGTGGAATGATGCCTTTTAAACCCAAATTGGTGGTCCGGGACCAGATTTTTTGCAGATACGATGGTGCTTAGTCTCTTTGCTAGTATTTTTTCCATGATTTTTGACATTATTGACAATAAACTAATTGGACCATATGAGGTAGGCTCGTTTGGTGGTTTGTCTGGTTTGTGAATGAGTAGAATATTAGCCACTTTTCATTGGGCTGGAAAGTGTTTTAACCTCGCGCTGCATTTATCAGGTACGTTAATATAGCTAACTCCGCCTGCGGCACCTGAGGGGTGGAATGAGTAGCTCTTCAGTGTCGTTGCCGGTCCCAAGCTCGGATGAAGGAGGGGGGTTGGAGGAACGGGTTAGCAGCCTACCATCCGTAAAAAATAATTACCGCTCACAGAACCGGAAATGTGCTTCGGAATCGAACTGATTTAAACTTGACGACCCCTGCGAGAAAAAGGTTAATGAACTGGAGCAAAAGCAAACTTAGAATTGCCATTTGGAATGTCATGTCTTGGACAACAAAGGACCAAGAAATAATCAATGAACTAAAAAACAATAATATCGAAAGATGCTACGTCAGTGAAACAAAAAAGAAAGGAAAAGGAAAGACAGAAATTGACAAATACATATTTATATTCAGCGGAATCTCGCGAGAAAAAAGAGGCTACTTATAGACAAAAAATATAAACAGTATATAGAAAATGAACAATATATCGTTGACAGAATATTGCAAGTCACAATAAAAACCAATAACAAAAGTATTCACTCCATAAGTGTCTATGCACGTGACATAAGTAAGGAACGAGAAAATGGACAACTACTAAAAATGTTCTGCGCAGCAAACAAATTGAGAATTGACAACACCTTTTTTGATTACGATATGGCGTATAAATATACATGGCAAAACACAAGTGGACATCAGTCGGTGATAGATTATATCCTCACTAATAGAACGTTCATTCCACAGATGATATTGGATGTGAGAAGACTTAATGCAGCTAATGTGGGCAGCGACCGTAAGCTGGTACTCGTAAAATGAGATTAAACATCCCCATTACACCAAAACCTAAACCCCAATATACACAAAAATTCATTATTGAATCTCTGGAAGATGAGAGTGTGAAACAGCTATATACAAAAATAAATTAACAGATAAAATACAAGAGAATTCAATCAATAGGGAAGATAACATAGATGAACAATAGAGAACTCTAAAAAATAATATTCTTGGCGCAGCTAACGAAGCCTTAGGAAAAAGATAGGTGAATATTAACGGAACAAATAAAATACCATGGTTTACTCCAGAAATAAAGGAATTATGTGATCAAAAGAAAAAAACATACATTAAGTATATACGAAACAGAAACCAAGAAAACTGGACACTATATAAAACAGAACGAAATAGAGTATGTGTAAGAATAAAAGAGATAAAAGAAGGATACTGGGAAAGATTCACAAAAAAGATGGAGAGAGATAAGTATGGAAGCCAGAGGAGAACATGAGGAATGTTAAGAAAAAACAAACAAAAAATTAAGGATACTACACACACCAATAAAATCAATGCAGAAAAGTGGAAAACATATTTTGGAAAACGAGGAAAGCGAAGAGTTGCTGACTGAGGAAGATGACGAACAAGACATCGATGTAGAATTAACAGAGGAGTCGAGAGAAAATACTTTACAACATCTGAAGAACAGAAAAAGTCCCGAGCCCGATGAAATAAAAAATGAAATGCTGAAATACGGAGGAGAAAGCATACAAAAAGAAATACTAACCTTGTTTAGAAACATTATAATAAAACAGAAAATACCAAATGAATGGAAAAGCAGTATAACCATCCCAGTATTCAAAAAGCGTCAAAAACAATACCAGACAACTATCGTGGAATAACACTTCTCAATACTACGTTCAAAGCACTCACCAAAACAATTTTAGAGGAAATCTCTAAGAAGATACAAATCCGCGAAGAACAGCAAGGCTTCCGAAAAAATATCGACTATCGATGCAATCTACATAATTAAACAAATAGCAGAAAAATCCTTAGAATTTAACAAACCTGCATTTATGTGTTGTGTTGACATGACCAAGGCTTTCGGCAGAGTCCGCCTAACAGACATTATCAAAATAGTGCGAGAAAAAGAAGTAAACCAGAGATTAATAAAGTTAATATACGAAATCAATATCCATTCCAGAACGAACATAAAAGTAATACACCAACTAACTTAAGAAATATAAACACGCACAGGTTTACGGCAAAGCGACTCACTTATCCCGTTTATATTCAACATGGTTATGGAAAAAATATTTGAAAATCTACCCAAAAGAGCAAGCTAGAAAATGGGAAACACTTACTTTAATACTGTTTGCTACGCTGACGATGCGGTACTTATCGCTGATTCAGAAGACAACCTGCAGAGACTATTTTACTCCTTCAATCAAACAGCAAAACAATTAAATACGGTCATCAATACAGACAAAACCAAATGTCTAGTAACATCCAAAGAGCTGATAAGATGCAAATTGGAGATCAACCAGAAGATTGTAGAAGAAGTAAACCATTTCAAATATTTGGGACCCGAACTAACGAGTTTTGGAAATCTATATAATGAAGTTAGAGAACACACGATGAATACATCCCGTATTTCGGGTTGCTTAAGAGACTACGTATGGAGAAACTAATACCTCAATATAGACGGTAAAACTAGAACATATGAAACTGCGATAGACTCATCATAACATATGCAGCTGAACCAAGACCAGACACTTCCAAGACACAACAAATGATGAGAACGGTTGAAATAAAAATAATAAGAAGCATCCACGGAAAAAACATTACACGACAGGATCAGAAGTGAGGACCTTCGACAACAGAGTGGGATCCAAGACATAGGAAAGTGGGTAAGAGAACGAAGGAAATACTGGAATAAGCACATATTAAGTAAAATGGATGACAATAGACTTGTAACAATGCGAAACTAAACAACCCCGTCGGAAAAAGATCTCAGGGCAGACCACCGAAGCGCTGGATGGAATGTTGGGCATCTACAATCTACATCCGAAGCGGCATAAGAAGGTTTAAAACAGGCAGTAGTCTACCTAAATATGGTTATCCATATTAGAAAGAAAGAAGAAGTTAACATAGCTATGCCCTTGTGTAATAAGTCTTTCATTATCTGTTGCGTGATTAGATCAAACCCCGGAGTCTTTCTCGGGTTTAAGTCTTTTTGAGATGATGTTTTTAACTTCTTTAGATGTTGATTTTTTTATTGATTCGCTGGGCTGTTGTGGAATTCTGAGGAATGCAACGATATGTTCATCTTCTCTTTCATCTGCTGTTGACAACGGTTGGAACATATTTTCCAAATACTTCGCAAATGTTATATGCAAAATATGTTAAAGATATTTTTAAAGACTGCAATTAATGAAAAAGTATTATTTCAAAAAAATTATTTTTTCGTGCACAGTCATTAGCAGACAACAACATGCAAATATGCATTTGAGCAGCTTTAGATATGATAAAAAATTATAAAATCTGAATAGTCGCTAAAAACGTATACTACAAAGTTTAAGATAATACTATCCCAAAAAATGACACATTTTTCTAATTTCATGCTGATAGATGTAAGAATATGTGTGATTTTTCCAATTAACTCTGCGATTCTATCTAGTATGATTGTAAACGGAATTTTTTGATGAAATAGTTTAGGGGCTATGCTCTCCCTTCTCGTTTTGGTTGACGAATTTTATTTTATGGCCTCGGTTGTTACTTTAAGCCAATTTATTTTATAAAGTGAATCAGTATTACAAACTTTGTAATATTACTAGAGAAATAAGTGATTTAGCAATACGATTTTATTAATCCCATGCAGATTGATATTTAGATTCAGGTTGGAGTTATTAGGGGTTGTATGAGTATTTAACAAGATCGTCTAATATTATTCATTATAAATACTGAACATTAATAAGCAGGGGATACACACTCACGCCACGTTATTGTAATAGTTCTTGTGTCAGGATTCATATTTTGCCGTATTTTGTATTTCGAATTTACAATAGCAGAAGATGTTCGTAATGTTGCAGGCAAAAATCAAGGCTAATTTTAGCAGAAATTTTGTTTCAATTAAGATTAACCGTTATGAAATAGTGTATCATGCGCACGTGTGTTAGTGTATTAAAAAAAATCAGTTGAATCAGCTAAATTGCAAAATTACCCATGTTATTCTTTAATGTTTCGCGTTCTGTTGTGCAATTAATAGAATTTTAATTAAAAAGCAAGCAAGGATAATGTGATACCATGGAGCAATAACAGGAGCTAAAAGTGCTCAAAGCTCTCGTGACCAGGCAAGCTGCGTAAAGAATTCACTTGTCATTATATTCAGTCTATTGGCAAGGAATATATTCTGGCAGAATAATGGGCCCCCTTGAAAGGTTTCCCTGCTCACAAAAGCGTGGAATTTTAACACCACCTTAATTGATTTTCTAAGATAATTAATTTTTTCGATAATTTATTACGAGGTCATTGTTCATTTTTTATTCAAACATATTGGCGAGAATATTTGCAGAAAAGAGGCAAACGAGGGAAGTTCTGTTTTCTCTAACAATTATTTCAAAAGGGCTGCGCAAAAATTTTAAGGCATTGTACGCTGGTCTTTTGTGCCAAGCTTTGAGTTATGAAATGTGTTTTTCACAATGGAAATATTGTATTACCGTTTATAAAATAAATCCAGGTCTTTCGGAACTCAATTAAAATTGCAAATAAAAAGTTGAATTTAAAGCCCGACGAATTTAGATCGTACCTGTGCGTGTTCGGGATTAAGCCTGAAATTCACAGTCTCACCCCCCATTTTTAGATTGCTGCCCGCGTCACTGTTTCTATTAGTGAAACATAAAGAATGCATTAGCTGCTATGTGTACCTACGGTTCCGGTAGGTTAGCTCTGCCCTCTGTTTGATGGCCCTCATTCTCTTCCATTTTGCCAGTTTCTCTACCAAACATGCTATCCAACGATAGATAAATTTACCTTCGACTACGAAACTCCCAAAAATCTATATCCCTACTATTTGAAAAATTATTTTTGAAATTCCTTAATTAGGTTAAACAGTTATGTCTTAAATTTATATACAGCGTGTTTTGGAAATGCATTGAAACTCTGGATGTGCTTAGTATGCTATTAACGAAGAAATTTGTTTTAGGCCATTAATTCCGATTTGTATAACGATATTAATAATAAATTACCCAGTCGCATGAATAAGTTTATTATATATAACAAGGACGCCCGTAATTACAAAACGAGATATGTAAATAATTTTAGGTTACCTGTAGCTACAAAAACCTGCCCACAGAGTGAGGGATCGAAATTATGTACTAAAATGCTATCTACAGCCAAAGACTAACGTAATTGTGTCGTACATTAATATTACTTGGGGAAATATTGTTGTGTCAGTGAACACAAAATAAACGTATGAATATTCGCATCGAATCAAACCAATCACTAGTAAATATTATAAGCATTAGTGTAATTTATCGATAATTGGTAATACTGCAGACTATAATTAATAGTTTGATATCTCAACTTGTACGCTTGTAGATAATATATTTACTTAAAATGATATTTGTATGCATTTCCGCCTTTTACTGTTAACTACATAGTATTCTAATATTTGTAATTTGTTTGTATACCATACAATCTAGAAGATAACCAAAGCATATTTTTTGCTGCTCACACTGCCGCTTATATAATAAGATTCCAGGAACCCCGAATTTTTACTTTGTATATCAATTTCTAGCAAAAGCAACAATCGCTAAAAAAATAATAATTGTAAAAATTTACAAGATGCACTATTAATAAACATATTTTTTATTGATATGTGAATTTTGAAATGTTATTTACAATGGTCTTGTTGCTGAATAAGGAAATTAGGGCTTATTATTTGAACCTATGGGCTACGGTCTACGTTTAGTATGACAACTCTTTTAAATATAATAAGGTGTGTTAAATGTTAGATATTTACTTAGTACATACAGCACTTTTTAAAGTGCACAAAGACATGGGCGTCGGCTGATAAGAGTTTGACAGGCGTTGTCCTCTTTTCTATTGGGAAAAGGCTTATTCTATAATATTAAAAATTAAAATTTAGATTTACATTGACGAAGCTGTACGATCAAACCAGAAATAGAATAGAACGTTTAGAAAGTTGATATGTATGAAAGAATATGATATTTAAACTGATACCGTTAAAGTTGCAATTTTAGCTGTTTTTCTCTTAAGGTTAATTAATAATGGAAAAAATATAAGAATAGTTTGTCATCTAGAAAAGCCGACTTTCTACTTCGTTTAACGGATTTCCCAATATTTACTGATATTTTGAATTATTGAGTATTTTTATTTCAGTATATATAATAACTGATTGTATAAATTAATATTTTTTCGGTTAATGTATCGCCTAATATTTGTTGACATTTATTTGGTAGTGGTATTTTTGTTGGTCGATTTTAGCTTGGGTTCGACTCTCGTCATTACCTAGTTTGTGTCGTTCAGATTCAATAATAAACTGTAGATCCCGCGTGTTTCTACCTTAAAAGGCTGACGAGGAATACGTGACAGAGAACAGGGCGTTGCCCAACCGTGGGACGAAAAAGGCTGTTGATGATTTCAGGATATTTCATAACCGAAGAAGTAACTAATGTTTCGTCGTACCTATAGATACACCGACTATGTACTTCTTTTAAGTATCTCCCAATATTTACTGATCTTTGGTGTTTTTCAGTGTTTTTATGGAGCCAATAACTAAATGACATACATCATCTAGCAGCTGTAACTTTACAAATCTTTGGAACTTTTCCATTTCCTTTAAAACATAATTTTGCGATATTTTTCTTATTTGAAACTTCTATAACTGATTATAACATTCTATGTTATATTCTGCAACCTTGCCTTATGACCCTACGTAACGTTTTAACAAAATTTAGTTAGAAGTATACATTTTGAAGTTTTTCTGTGAAATCTGTGAAGGAGTTGTTATTCCCGGATTTTATGACGGTAGTATTTATACAATAGTTTAGGTTATTGTGGCAAAAGAGAAGGCATATCGAGTGTAATGTGTAACGGTAAGAGTCATCAACCCCTATATAGACTATTGCTTTAATATCTTGGGCTTTGACTTAAGAATTAGAACTGCTAGCTGTCCTGATTATGCCAGATATTTTTCTGCTAATCATAAATTGAGATGCTTAATAAACGACTACAAACAACATTGTGTTCATCTTATGTATTATATGACATAAGTTGAAGCATATATGATGCATAAATTATATAACGTTTACCTAGTTAGTTAGAATTTTGATTTTTTTGCTGTGAAATCGTTTTTTTAAGAATCGTGGAGTTGTGGAAGGCAACTTGGGAAAGTGCAGTGTTCAGGATTCGAACCTGAGCGACTTTGGTGAAATAACTCCGAAGCCAAGCGCTGCGGCCACTACTCTACCGCGGTCTTCTTTCTGTGAAATCTATGAAGGAGTTGTTATGCCCGGATTTAATGACAATAAAACGTACAATGTACAGCTTACCGGGTTTAACCTTGCTGGTGGGAGCGGCGCGGCGCAAGAAAGAGTGGGCACTAGGAGGAACAGAGACGAATACAATGTATATGGGCAGTTAGCATTCGGTACACTCAGTAAAAGAAACGCGCGTACGCTTCCCTGGTTTAATTTTAGATTGAAAGTTCATTGCACGCACTTTTCCCTAGAGTGTATAGCGATGTTGACTGCTACAGACACACGATGAAATGATCTCCAGACCTCCCCCACCAATTTCGTGGTAGTGCGCAATGTTAAAGCAATGTTAAAACCGGTAAGCTGTATGTTGTATTTCTTTAGCAAGCAATCTCTTAGAATAATTAGAAAATAAAGCATGCGTTGTATTCTAATTGAAATTAGCTTTCAAACTATGTATCACTTGGCATACCCGTACTTTTGACAAAAAAAGTTAGGGGTGGTTGCACCGGGTAAAATTCGTTAAAAATAAAAATATTATCGTAAAACTAATGAATTAACTGCAACTTTAATGGCAAGTTTCAAATCTGTCAGGGACTCATATATCAAACAATCTCGAAGTGTTAAAAAAATTGTCCTGCTTATAAAAATGTATTAATCGATTGCGCCAGTCTTTCACAATAGAGAATTTTCAAACATTTTTAACTATTTATTGATTTGCAGAAAATCAGAGGCTTACTTATGTAATACCATGTTTAGAAACTGATTATTAACAGTAATAGTAATAGTATTGTATGCTATGGTTTTACAAGCACGAGTATTTTTATTTTGTTATTAATGAACGACTCATGATTAATTTTATACGAGTACATACTTCAGGAATAAACTGTAAGTGTGAAGTGCAAATGCATAAATATCTTAAAATATGCAACTGCACATTTTGTTGCATGTATTTGATTTACCTGCATATTTAGACATTTTTATGTTGCATATCAATTATCGTAATAATGTTTTTAACACGTTACGAGGGGGTATTGATAAGTACTTGGCCTACCATATAAAACGCCACAATATTTTAAAACAAAATTTTATTTATTCAACATAATCCCATTAACACTTATACATTTAGCAGAACGTTCATAAAGTAATACTAAGCCATTTAAGGGGGCGGCCGTGGGCTGGAGGTTAGCGCGTTAGACTTCTACACTGAAGGTCCTGGGTTCAATTCCCGGCACCGGAACATCGGATTTGTAACGGCCGTTCTCCCTCGCAAGGCAGTGGCAAACCAGCGAGGTATTCTGTCTAGTACATCTTCTCTGGAGTAGAAGTGTTTACACTTCCCGTGGTTCGGAGCCCACGTTAAACTGTAGGTCCTCTATGTCTCTGGCACTCTAAAAACGCGCAACACAGGCATAAGAGAGAAGATCGCTTAGTCTCGTAAGAGATAACGCACTCTACGACGAAGTCATTTAAAAAAAATCTTTGTCTTGGTCTGCAAACCACTCCTCAACGGCACATATTGCTTCGACATTTGTCGAAAATCTTTTACCTTTCAAATGTTTTTTGAGTTTTGGGAACAACTAATAGTCCCACGGTGCTAAATCCGGAGAATAGGACGGGTGGTCAACCAATTCTAAACCAATTTCATCAATTTTTTGTAGTGCAGTGAACGACTTGTGAGCAGGAGGGTTGTCTTGCAAAAAGAGCACACCTCCGGCGGCGTTTTTCCACAATTTTCTTACGCAATTTAGTTAGCAACTCAGTATAATATGCTCCCGCGATAGTTCTGCCCCGTTCCAAATAATCGATCGGATTGATTCCATCTTTGTCCCAGAAAACTGAAGCAAGAATCTTGTCAGCCGATTTTTGAACACGGAATTTTTTGGGTCGTGGAGAACCAACATGATTTCACTGTTTGGATTGCTCTTTAGTCTCTGGGTCATAGTGATAGATCCACGTTTCGTCCATAGTAACAAGCCGATCCAAAAAGTTTGAGGAATCTTCTGCAAAACGGCGGTAGATTTCCTTTGACGTTGTCAATCGAACGCGGTTTTCATCAACGTTCAAGCGTCTTGGAATCCATTTGGTCGAAAGCTTTCTTATACCCAAGTCGTGATAAATGATGTAACATACACGTTCATAGGAAATGTGCAATGCTTCTGCAATATTCTTAATCTTAATACGTCGATTTTCTAAAATCATATCATGGACAGAATCAATGTTTTCCGAAGTGGTCATAGAAATTGGTCTTCCAGGACGGTGCTCATCTTTCACATCTGACCTTCCTCTTTTATATTACGCAACCCAGTTTTTAATAGTGGCGTATGAAGAACACTGATCACCTAAGGTTTTTACCATATCAGCAAAAATTTCTTTGCCCAATAACCCTTTCAAAAATAAATACCTAGTAACTAGCCGAAACTCGATTTTTTCAAATTCCATATTTTTCTCAGACTTGCTGTTTCCAAAAATTCACAGTTTGATCACCGTTCAAATTATGTATATCAAACTTTGACAACTTATTTATAAAACATCATAGTTGTATGTTTGTAACCATAGCAACCATATTCACTGCAACTTTCCAGGCTAACTACATATCAATACCCCCTCCTAAAATACATATCAAGCTAATAACTGAAACAAAAACTCCCGAAATTATGAATAATATAATATGTCACATTTATAATGTTACAGATCCTACTATTGATTTAGTATTTTCGATTAATTGGCAACTAACTTTAGGGGTTCCTTAACAAATGTCTCTTTGTACTATTTAAAATAATAAATGATAATCAATTGTTTTGAAGTTGAAAAAACTAAGTCATAATGAGATCCGGAGTAGAATATATTTTTGATTGTTCTCAGATACTGGTGTCTCATTTGACGCATTAAAAATACGTTTGAATAACTAAGGTACCGACAACTAATTTGTTTTGTTATTAGGCCAATTGTTGCACCTGTGAAATATCTATCTATTCATTAATCTGAATAAGATACCGATCACATCAGTATTTCCCGGTAAATGTTAGTAGGTGAATATCGACACCTATATAGATCTATTATCGATTACAAATATGGACCCGTTCACTATTTTTTCTCGTTAACGGAACAAAAAAAGTAGTAGTTCAAAATTTAACAACTTCCTGTCATAGTTAAGGTGTAATAGCTGCTTAGCCTTGGCTGAACCGATCACATAAAACTTGTTCATTATTTATCGTTTTTACGATCGTATTTGCATTGATTTATATCAATAAATAACGTTATTAATATGCTTATTACAGTATCTACTTTATAATTATTGTAAACAACTTTCGAAAGCATTTGTTTAGTGTTATTTATAAGTATTTATTTTTATTCATTTCCAATAGGTTGTAGCAAATTGCTTACTGTTGGTGTTGCAAATGTTTAGCTTTTATAGTTTACATCCCGTTGTTTTTTAAGCCGACAGTTACGGAATCAATTAAAAAACGTAACGTAATTATATTTACCCATTCACAAGGCATCAAAAGATCCATAACGTACTTGTATATAATTTAAATTAAAGACATCTGTCTCTAATGGTTCAGTTAAGTAACTGAAGCTCAGCCTCCTCATTGTTTATGAACTTAACTTTAACGACAGGTTAATGAACACTACTGTCAATTATTTCATTACAATGGGCGTTCTGTAATTTTCGCCTTTATTAACACCATACGTGAAACATGTATATGAATAACGAAGTCTTGTAGCTGCGAGCCAATTATATTTAAAAAGGCTCGACTATTAATTTACTAGGTTTTAGCGGTTCTTTTGCTTTACGTGATTTTCAAATCCTTATGTAGACATCTCTTCCTGAACTTTGTAAAGCTGACAATCGCCAAGAGGAAGAATCTACTTATAGGTATGAATACACTGAAATGCAGATGTTATATTAAGTAGATATTTGATTCTTATATTAGAAAAGCCGTCATTTTTAAACAGCTGTACAATTTGTAATGTTAAGTTACGGATTTCTATGAAAATGTCTGACTTCGGAAATGAAAGCAATTGGAAGGCTATTTTCTAA
>JABXWE010060433.1:0-22043 GCA_014611495.1 Limonius californicus
AGTAAGACCTAACCTAACTTTTATAAATTGTTAACATTGGTTCTTGGAATTCCAGAATCCTGATGAAGAAATAAATTATTTCGAAAGCTTTATTAAAAATCGAATAGTTTCTATTCTTTTTTGCCCCTTGGCCATTAACCCAACATTTGTGTATACCTAACAAGTATTTTGGTCAATACTTCCCCACTGGTTCAACTAGGAAAATAAAGTTAGTTTGTTTATTAATTTATGGAAATCTAAATGACTAATCATTAAATTTTAGTTATTTTGGGTTCGAGGAACCATTATTGGAGTGAAACTAATTTGAATAATAAGAAAAAGGCGGAAATTCAAATTTTTATAAACATGAGAAATAGCTGTAAGAGATATAAGATTTTAAAATATATGAGCCATACAGAGAAAGATGTAGAATTTAACTAGGAAGAGGACAGCAACTATCTATATATAAAAAAAATGATAATCTTGGGTAAGTAAAAATTACAAAGAGACATTATCATTAAAAATAAAATTAGTAGGATATCTCATGATGAAACACAGAAATAGGAAAAATAGTAAAGGTATAAATGATAAGATAAATAGAAATTTTCAGGAAATTTGTGAGAAAACGATGGTAACAAGGAGAAGGCTAAAAACATTAGTAACAGTTTAATGGAGAATATAAGTATATAATATTTGAGGATGTGGAACAGAGTAATGATCTTGCTCAGTGCTAACCTAAATTGATAAATATGCAGACTAACCTGGGTGGTTTTTATATCAAAAACTGTCGGGCTGATTATTCTCAGGCAAAGGCCTACAGGCCAATTACTCCGGTATGCTATTAATCAGCACTACATCGCGGCCAGTTTGCATACAGAGCAGAGCTATCAACAGAAACAGCACTCCACTATCTCGCTAGGAGAGTGGAGAAAGCGCTGGAAACTAAGGAGATTATTCTAGGGTGTTAGAGACATAGATGGAGCCTTTGATAGTACATCGTACAACTCTACCACAACAGTCACAAGAACTCTTGGTCTGGAGATGACTTGCTGCTGGTGGTTAGACTGCGTTCTTGGAGATAGGTTGGTCTACACGTCGCTGCTAGACGAAACGCTGGCAGTCCGTGTGGCAGGGGGATGCTCTAAATAGGAGTCTTCTTTCCTCTGTTGTAGAATCTTGCCATGGATAAGCTGCTAGTGAATCTCAACAACCAAGGCTTCTCATCCTTAGGATACACCGATGACCTGGTCATTCTGGTAGAAGGGATATTCACTAATACAGTCAGGGAGTATATGCAAATGACCCCGTACGTAGTAACCAGGTGAACAGAAAGCGAAGGATTAAAAGTCACCATAGTACCATTTACGAGAAGGAGCAATGTAAGGGGTTTGGGTCCTTCCACCTAGGCCGCCAACTAATCTATCTGTCCGCAGAGGTAAAGTACTTGTGGGTAATCCTAGACTTCAAGCCAGTCTGGAACCAGCATATAGTTATCACAAAAGCGGAAATTACCCTCGCGTCAGTTATATGCACGTGTAATAAGTCACGGAGACTCAGACCAAGTATGGTGCACTGACTATACACTAAAATAGTCAGATTAGCCATAACATATGCCCCCTTGGTGTGGTGGTCCAAGCTAAAACTGGAAATAACTAAACTAGAACTAGCCAATATTCAAAGATTGCCCTGTCTATGCATCACGGGAGCAATACGAACCACACCCACCACTGGAATGGAATCCCTCATCGACCTTCATCCTCTACACCTGGTGATTAGGTAGGAGGCTAGACGCGGGTTATACAGACTGCAGAGGTCACGATACAATCTACGTGCAGAGACAGAACATACGAGGTTAATTTATAGCATAGGGGTCCCACGTTTGACACGAGAATGGACCATACGGCGTCAAAATACCTAACATTTACGCTCTTCGCCGTAACAATCCAGGATCGAACAGTGTGAAGAGTACCCAGACAAGAATTCCTTCTTGAAAGTCTAATCTGGTACATGGTACAGGACAGGAGCGGAGTAAAAGCATATGATATAAAGCCTCAGCTTTTCATTTGAAGGTACGCCTCTGTTTCCACATGGAAATATACGCGATTCTTCAATGTGCGCAAGGAAACAATAAAAGGGCCTACGCAGGTAGACGTATCTATATTCTATCGGACAGTCAAACAGTCCTAAAAGCACTCTTAAGCTTTAAGACCTCATCCAGACTGATCTGCAACTGCTATGAAGGGCTCAACGATCTGTCGGGCCAGAACAATGTGAGCCTGCTCTGAGTTCCTGCTCACTGCGGGATCAAAAGCAACGAAACAGCGGATGAACTCGCAAGGTAGGGAGAAATAGGGGTATACTATGGTCCTGAACCTGCATTAGAAGTACCAAAAAATTCAATCCTTAGCTACATCAGCGAATCAGCAACCAACATAAAATTTACTAGAACAACAGACCACGATAAATCAATAGCAAGGCATTCAATAACGGACATTGAACAAGTGAGCCGCCGAACTGATTACGTTAAACAGGACAAAGCTTAGAATCCTTACGGGTCTCCTTACAGGACCTGCGACTGTCAAAGATTACCTCAGGAGGATTAGGAAATTCGATGGAGACCCTACATGTAGACTCTACAGTGGGGAGCCAGAAACCGCAATGCATATACTATGCAAGTGTGATGTGCGGGCTAGTAAAATACAACGTTTATTCGAGCTACACATGTAACCCGAAGACTTCGATACATACGCCATGAGCGACCGGTAAGCTACCAGTAACTACCAGGTGAACACAATAAACCTTAAAGGCTGAAGCGTCTTCGAAACTATGGATAGACGGACCCAGGTGGCAAAATCCTAAGTTTATCACTAATAATACCTATCACTCGAAAACTTTTGAAAAAAAGTACTTGAATACATAATTAAGAAAGAAAACAACACTCTCTTTTCTTGTATCCATGTTCTCTAAATTCAATATTAATTGCATACCTATACAAGTGTGTAACGTACTATTAGGTATATTTAATTACAATGATGCTAGAAATAGGCAACTGATAATTATAGGCGCCTAATATTTCTTCTACAAATCCTATACGTACAGATGAGTAATGGAAGAATTCTATGAAAGATAGAAAATTTTCTAGTGTAGTTCAGGTTGTATTTAAAATACTTTTCTTTTCATTACAACAATAACGGCTTTTCTAAAAATAGTAGAACTGAAGGATTATTGAAATTATGTCAATAATATTGAAATGCTGGTTATGAGCTCTCGACTACTTAACGATGTTAAACAATATTATTGACAGTCATCACCACATCCCTTACCATAATTTAATCCTCTTCCGTTGTCTGAATACACAGTTAAATAAACAGGCCGATGATATCAAACTGCCCTGATTTAAAATTGGAAGCAAAAGGTGTGATCAGAAATATTAACTTTGATACAAATGCGTTTGAAATACGTTCAAATGCTAAGCTAGTCGGCTAAATGCAATAAAGATGTTACGAATTCAGATTACCCCAATAATTGCAGAAATGTAAACATAACTCAGTTATTTGATCGTAATGAAAATTAATTAATTTTATTTACTATATGGCTACATTTTTTACATACATCCGCATTAGAATTTATTTTACAAACCGAGACTTGGAACATATCGACAGCGAAAAACTTATAATTCGTATAACACAATTTTTTTTTAATCTTTTCGTTACAAAAATGTATTTTTGTGACAGAACATAAAGTTTCAACGATATTAGCGAATAAGACCAAATATCATTTTGTAACAATTATCCCGTAACCTCCATAACATGCTAAATAATAAGAACTAATAACTCGTGAACGTTACTAGAATATAATTATTGCATTTCATTTGAAGCATTACCGTTTTTACTAACAAGGACTATACTTGTACTGTAAAACAAAGGTTTATGCGGTTAGGTCCTATTACAACGTTGCAATTGATATTTGACAGCAATTGAGCTAACGCATTCATTTACAAAAATACATTCTTTTACCCACAGGACAGGAATTTCTTCACTCCACTTGATAGGTTTGGCAAATTAATGAAAGCATGGGAAAGAAAAAAGTTGTAGAATTAGTAATTAAATTTACAAAACCAAACCTAAATCTTTTATGTCATTGAAAACATTTACAAAAATGACTTTATAATTAATTAAACGATACTATACTTTAAAACAGAGATTACGCTATAAATTACACAAATTGGATATGCGGCATCTGTTGGCATAAATATCATTAACTTATCGGTGAATGTTAGCAGTAAAGCGAATGATCACATTGATGACAGCGATACCCAGGGTGTGCGTGCTAAAAAATAATCATTTGTGCACCCGAACTCGTTTTAATTAGTGGAGTTTATGCAGAATGTCATCAGCCGGGCGTGCCTAGATGTGATACCAGTTTTAAGAAACTAATTCCACCACATATTTAAATTAGCGTCCCCAGACTTCAAAATGATGTGTTCCTGCAGTTCGATTACATTATCGTTATATTATAAACCAACACGTTTTGCTTGCAAAAATTATTGCTGCCATAATGAAGCACAATGCTTTTATCAAAGTCACTTATGTCAGATAACTGTAAAAAGGTCACCTAGTTCACTTGCATATTACTTTTTTCCGTATCGTTGTACAATGTGTATTCGTTAGAAGGTTAATAGCTATAGACGAAATGTTAAACGTGAGAACTATTGCGACCTTGTTGTGCAACATTATAGTTCGAACATTACTTTTCAGCCGACAGCATTAATGAACGTTTAATAAGATATTGATGTATACATGGTACTTGCCACCAGTGAGGAAATTTTTGAGAGCATTTAATGCCTAAATTTTTAAAATTGAATTTTTCTTTCATGTAGTTATGCTGGAAAGTTCTGCATAACCTAAACCTGTAATTCTTTTTGAACTTTGACACGTTTTTCGTATAATTTCGGTAATTAGCTTCAACCATGTGGATATAATTAATATAACACTAACGTTATTGCTGATTATCTCCTTCAAAGTATACAAAAAAGATTAAAATAAAGCTTACTGAGTGAATTCCCATAATCGATTATCTATTCGGTCATAGAAAAATAATGACGTGATTAATATCTACCTCCGGCCGTATAGAACTAAAGTTTTTATGAACGCATGAAACTTTTCAACGGTATTACGAGTATTATGACCACTGTCGTCACTGTAAACCATTCATTCGGTTTAGAATTTCATAAAACGTTACAAAATATATTCCATAAGAAACAAAGGAAATAATTGGTTAAAAAGCTGTTTGCAAATAGCTTTCAATCTACAGGAAGAGCAAAAAGTGTGTAAATCGTCCTTCTCCTCGTCCTGTAAGAACTCTTCAGTTCCTGGAGTTATCGGAATGTATGCTACGGCACAGGAAACATTGGAACTGAATCACAAACGCTAATTAATAATAAATAAACTGTTAATACCAATAATTAAGCTGGGAATACCTATGTCAAAAGATTTCCTGCTCTAAAATTTTCACCTAAAACTGTAATTCCAAAAATAAAACATCCTATCGCAGTTAAGGATGTATGTTTGTTCGCGAAATTGGTCTACAACATATCAGTTTTGGAGCGTTAAATGCCACGCAATACCTCGAAGTAGTAACGTCCTACGCCATAAACCAAATTATTTAAATTGTAGATAACAACTTGACAGCACGCACTAGTAAACACAATCTTCAAATCTTAATGCAATACAGAACTTATGACAAAAAGTTTCAAACACCAAATCTAAGACAACCCCAAGAAAAAGACAACGATACGATTTCCAGGTTCATGCATGGTATTGCTGCATTTAAAAAAAAATCCGAACTCCTCTTTAGGAGCAAAGGTCGGCCATTCAAATATCAAAAGTGTTATAAATTTACACAATGTGACATATATCTTGGACAATTGGTTTAAGTTTATATGGTATAGTATTGGTAATTTTGAATAAACATTATTCTAACTGCATTTCTTTATGAGCGGTCTTCTATTATTATATTATAGTGATTTGACACAGACACCCAAAATATTAGAAAGAAAAACTTTACATTTTATTTTTCGGAAATACAATCTGTAAATGGGTGGCACCTAGAAGAATATATTTCAAATGGATAATTAGGTATAGTTACTGGAAAGCTTCTGCGCTAAATATTATAATGTGATTCTAAGAAAATCGGATGGTTATGTAGTAGTTCTAGAGTAATATTTTACCTCTGTATACTTCCACGTTTTTCACCATTCTCTTCGTAGAAGTCCACAAAACAATTCATCCCCCAGCCACTTGCATCCACTGTACAATATAGGCCTCCTCTGGATCCTTCCATTTAATCTTGACATCTCTCATCATATTTCATATTTCACAGAGAGTTTTTGGCAATAAAACGTCGCCCTCGCCATGCTTGTTGGCGAGTGGGTGTATGGATGTAGAAGTATGTGGAAGTGGGAATTTCGGTAGCGTACAGGGTCGGAACTTGAACGCTCCGGGAATAGGATGGTGGAGAAATTTTCAAGAGCTCGCATAGGCAGGGTCGCTAGTCTTGAAGTAGATCTGTCCTCCACCGGGATCCTAGAAGTGTATCTACCTGCTACAAATAGATTGGGACCTATCTAATCTAAATTTCGTAAACTTTCGATTATATTTAGTGAAGCACTGATTTGCGTTGAAAACTATGTTCAGGAACTGCTATACCCGGTTGAATATTTCTCACCTAACTGCCCCCTTTAAAAATTAAAACACAGTCACCTTAATCACCAGTTTCAAAAGGTTTCTATTTTCAAGATAGAAGCGTTCTCTCAGTCAGCTGAGTCATTTCGTTGTGTGGTTGGAATTTTCCGTACAATTAGAACTTTCTCTGCCTACCATAATTTATTTTCCGTCTTGTAGACTCGTCTTTCCGGTCTATTTTCCCTTATATGATGCCTATTAACAGGCCCACTATCCTCATAGTGTGGTCTATTAGTTGTTCTCTTACCTTCTGGATCTATCTCCATAACATCCTTTTTGCTTCGGCTCTTCTTAATATTTTCTCATTTATTACTCTGCTGGTACAACTTATTTTCGTCATTCTTCAATAACATAATGTTTTTAAAGTTTCTAACACTTTCATTTTTGTTTGAGAATAACTGTCCATGCTGCGCTTGTCACACTACCAGATATTACCAGATTTCTTGTATTTTTAAATGCTCGACTTACCTGTTAAGAACGTTATGAACTTCAAATTTTAATAAGAATTTAAATTATTACAAAAAAATGACAACGGGAAACATCGGTCACTTTCAGAATATATAAGGCAGCTTAAGAGATCGTCTTCCAGACAACAAAACTATGGACAGTGGAGTGTTATTTGTCTAAACTCTAAGCTATTTAACGTGACGACAGCCTTATCTTCTAGTTAAACAGCGCCGGTCAACATAGAGAAGTTATTAACTAAAAGAGAATGTGGTGATCTCAACATCTTCAGTTAGTTTCGTACAATTTTTTAAACTGCAACCACACATCTAGTTTTCCCGCATGTACAAAGAAAAGAAACCCCTGGAAAGGAGTATGAAAGTCTAGTGCGATTACACAGTGTGATCAAAACGTATGCGATTTCTATGCTATTGTAACTCGATCTTGATGCAAATTGTTAAATGAAGTGTGTCGAGTACCACGACGATAAATCAATCCAATTACCTTCAAAGATTCTATTGATTCACATGCTGCTATACTAACTATACCATTTTAGAAGTGAGGCTTCTAAACCATTATTATCATTTTTAACGACTTCTTTCTTCTTCTTAACATTTTTATTTGATTTTATTTTATTTGGTTTTTAGATCTTATTTAATATATTCTATAATATTTCCAGGAGTAGTGAATATATAAATAATTATGTTTATATTGTTATTCCGACACATTACATCATACACACACGTTTATCGTATTCACCAGGCATTACTACCGATTTTTACCAATTCTAATGTTGTGCTGTGGAACAACCAAAGACGCTCCTTCGAGGCCAATTGGGCAAAATCTATTAATTCATTTACAGGTATTATTGGACTAGAAATTATTACAATTATCAAAATGAAAACTATATGATTTACTGTATTCTTGAAACAGAAAATGTTTAAACATTGAAATAATGTAAACCTAAAGCAACAAATAACAATTTCTCTTTTAAAGCCTTCCACAATTCACGGAAGAGAAAGAGTTGGTCAGTTTTATGAGATTACTCTAATGTGGTATAATCCACTTTCTTGGTGCCCTTGCTAAATTGTCCCTTATACTTGGAGGCAAAACTTAATTTGCAGGATAATAGAGTTGGCCATTTGCTGAGTTGGCTTAGGTCGATAGGAACGCTCCCATATGAAAGGCGTCTGCTATTGCTTACGTAAACAAACATTTAAAAAATGCGATGTATTACTAGCGTGTGCATGTAACATGTGAAGAAATTCATCACCACTAATGTATGTCTAGATAAATAGTATGCTGGACTAAATTTAGACTACGAAGGAATATTTTCAGGAATTGTGCTGATTTATTTGTGCTAATAATTTTTTTCTTTGTTTGTGAAATGTAATCCACACTATTTACTAAATTGAGACATAAGGTTTCATTCATTCTAGATTCAGTATTTACTGTTTGTTGAAAGGGAGCATAGCCGCTTTATTTACAGTTTGCGATCTATACAATTATATTGAAATAGAAAAATCCTTTTGTTTACACATTTTATGTACTGCCATTCTGTTGCGATAATGTCATCGATATAAAAAAAGTAAATAATATAAAATAAATACAGTAAATAATAGAATCCGAACAAACAAAAACAACAATTGTTTGCAGTTGAACAATTAGTATCTATGACATTTTGATTAGAAACAGTTGTTCAAAACCTTGCTTAATTTGTTTATAATTAACAATATTGATAATGAAATGGATATGGGTCTATGAAAACGCAGAAGGGTTGCTTGCTTGCTTGCTTTGAAAGAGCGAGATCTAGGACGCGGTTTTCCAAGCATCTCTACGCACTTAGGATATATGGCCCATTGTACACTCTAACTAAGAATTTTGCCTATCTGGGGTAATTCCAACTCCAGTACCTAGTGATGATTAACGTGTCACACATCGCAGTGGCACGGGACCTACGGCTTTACTTCTTATCCGACAGAAGGCGTATTTTCAGATTTTTCCCCGCTAGAAAAATCTCGCTGACCTTGGCCAGATTCGATCCCGCGTCCCTCGGATCTAAAGGCAAAACACAGAAGGGTTACTCACAGTTATTCTTTTCTACTGTTTCGATTCTATGGCGTCAGTATTCTTTTTTGCATTAAACAAAGTCTGTATGTAAGCCTATTGATCAATGAATAGCAAATGCAATTCTCTACAGTCTCAGTTAGTTATCATGGGATTGTACAACGTACATTTAATTATATATAAGATTTTCTAGGGGCAAAGCAACAAATGTAGCACAGGTTTGGACACCTTTCATATCGGTGACTATAGAAGGTCGTTTCCACCATGTTAGCCAACATCAATAGAAACGAACGAGTATATTTAAACGGTTCTTTGGATGGGATTTACAAATATAAACGCTGTTATAGGAAAATTATTCAAAATTACAGAAGTTATCCAATGTAATTCAACATTAGACAACATATTAGTTGAATGTAGCTGTTCTTTTAGTTCTTCTCTCCAAATACAGCAAAACATAAATTAGACATTCCGTTAAATCTGTGAGTTTTTCTAAATGTTTGACATCATTTGACACAAGTTCTGGATTAAGGTTTGGGGATTGCGCTTACCAGTCCATCTCGTCGTTTTATTGGTCGTTATTTACGATTTATTTAGATTTGCTTAATGACATAAAGCATTATCATTCTGGACAATAAACATTACTTCCTACTAGGTACCACCTTATTCTGCACTACTTCGAGATATTTTGGGGCGTTTATTATCCCAGATGCCACACTAACCCCTTGCAAACCCTACAACCCCGTACCATAACAGATATCGCAAACATAACTCTTAGTGAGTACACCGTTTAGTGAAATTCATCCCTTGGAATAATTTTCATGTGTGTATTTCGAGTATAATTATTGCTGTTAAAGGTCTATTGATCACTACATTGCACGTTCTGTCACTACTACTATGCAGTTCAGTTTAGGTGTGACTTGCCCGATAGCTTCCGGGCGTTCCTAGCTTCTTTCGTTCTCTACATCCTCTACGTAAAAAACTAATCAGTTAAGCAGTCCTCCTCGCATACTGGAAGTGCACAATCTTCTACTACTACTAGTAACTTCTAACCATAACTTGGTGGAATTAAGACTTATATCAGCCTAGACTTGTTTTTCTAACACAGCCTCATCTTGTAGTGATGTTTTCCTGGGTTCCCCACGTTCGCAATGTTTTTTCATTGGTTTATGGTAAATTTTTGCAAATTAGCTATACAGTAGAACCTGCAAAAGTGACCACCTCTGTATTATGACCACCTGGTTAAACTGACCAGTTTTTCCCGGTCCCTGCCAAAATCCTATCTTTTTAATGTACCTTATTTCCTATATAGTGACCACCCGCCTATTGTGACCAGTGACCGCTACCAACAAATACATCCATTTAAAATCTATCTCCTTAATGTGACCAGCTCAACTACTTTTCCAAAATTCCAAGTAGGATATTGCAATTAGTATACAATAAACCACCTGCAACATCTGCTTACCATTTTAAGTTGTAAATCCATACAATAGAGCACTTAAAGAAATTCTTTCTTGTTGAAACCTGGCATTCCTCAATACAATTAAAATGCAGGATTTTACGCCATTGGTACTATGGGGCTTGGATCTTATTGAAGGTCCAAATATATTCGAATCAGAAGACAAAATTGGAGAGCAAGATTTATTTACGTCTGTACAAGATTATGGAATTATGTAACTATGTAAACAAAATAAAAATGAAAAACCTTAACAGCCCCACTAACTAGAAGAACGAGCACTACAGTACATTACAATCCTAATGATGGAGTTTTCTGAAAAATTATTGTAACGATTCACTCCTGGGGTAGTTTTAGTTAACGATTAGAATGTTATGAACGTTAATCCTTGCATACCTATTTAAAGGTTCCTTCAGTCAGAAATCATTCTGTTTTTAATTTTACTTTCTGCGAGTAAAGTGCTAAAAAGGCCATGAACATTCATCTTGAAGTGTTAGTTTATCAGATTCCAGCAATTCGCGGAACGCCCAATCAACCTTGTCCCTTGAAAATGGTTAAGGTAATAAACTGCACTTAATGGAGATAGTGGCTCCAATTTATCAAGCAAAGGGGAAAATAAGTGAACTAATTTGTGAAAAACGTTTAAAAAGTAGTAAACAAAGAACTTAGGAAAGTTTTTTAAACAATAATTTATTTGTCTGAGATGTAGCAGTAGTAGCACCTACGTCTGTACATACATATGTAGGACATATTTATGTCAACACGTTTATGTAATTTAGTAGATATGTATATGTATCACCATCTATAAATTTATCGTTTTATTTTGGGTGTATCAGAAAAATCGAATGAGCTACTAGGAATTTAATTTTCTATAAACTGACCACCTGCTTAATGTGACCATTTTGTACCAGTCCCTTGGGTGGTCACTTTAGACAGGTTCTACTGTACATTATTTCTTCAGTTAGTTAAAGATTAATTACATTTTACTTTGGCGGCTATTTCACGATTGAAGTGCCTCCGTATAGCCTGAAACAATTTCATGGTATTAGATATCATACTATTATGATGTTTTTGAAGAAATCCAAAATTTCAGTGTGTAGGACTGTAAAGGACTTTAGGAACTTCCTAGTCACCTCAGTTTTTCCACACAAATATATCATGAAATAGTCGATTATGGAAATTCGCTATGAAAATCTTGTTTTAATCGTGTCCGTAGAATTTTAATAAGTTAATGAGAAATTTTATTAGTAATATAGTAATTACAACCAAATTTTTTTCATTAGCCCGCAATATCCCATTGTTGGGCAAGGGCCTCCTCCATAAGGAGTTGAAGATAATTAGTGAAATTATATATTAATGACTGTACCTTACATTAGTCTGTATATTATGTATTTAATTATAGGATATATATTTTGAAAATGTTTAAACCTAACACGTAACAATAATAAAAAAACTAGAAGCTTAAAATAATCAGAAACAAATGCTTCTATTTAGGTATTCCATAACTAGCTAAATTGCTACTGCTAACTGTTGTTTGAAGTTGCATTTGCTACACGGCTTTGCTATTAAATGATAATTGTTACTATACAAATTTCATGTATAATTTATTTATAAATAACATCAGAAATTATACGGAAAGCTAAGCTAAATGTAATAGCTCTGGAAGAAAGTACAGATTACTTTAAATACAGCGCAGTCTCGACTGGTTAACGTTGGTAAATCAACAGTGGTTAAACTTATGTGCCATGGACATGCGACTGCTGCGCCACATGCGAGATATGGTAGGAAAATAAACCCGCTTCGACAGCTTTACCCTGTCCATGCGCACTATCCTGCAAAACGAAAACTTTTTAAAATAAACGACGAATTGCAAATTTTATTAATATACACCACAATCGCATGAAAGCAACCCGAACGTGAGAAAGTTATTTTGCTTTTCCTCCGTTGACTGTATCAAATATACATTTTGGTCACGATTCTCCAGTAGCTTTATTAAGATATCGCAAACTTAATCTATATTTTAGCACGGAGAAATAAGTCTTAGAATTTTTAATGCTGAGTTTAGTCTTCGGACGTGTAAAAAATAAAATCAGTCCTATCTTCCGATCTGTGGAATTAATTACCCCCGGACGCCTACTGCATACGCTTAACTTTATTAATTAAGCTCCTCGAATTAGATTCAACGTTACAGGTGCTCTGCATTTTTTATACTGTGGCCACATAAATTTAATCGTTCTTATTTATACATTGTACCGCGATATTATCTTTAAATATCGATAAACAAACTAATTTATTTTTCCTTTATTTACTTAATATGCTAATATCAATATTATAGGCGTGTGAACAAATTACATTGTGTAACACTTGTTAATCTAGCAACACAAGTTACTTATAGAATTAGGACTAAACCTAAACTACCTGCCTAAATTATAGACAGTCATATATGTGTTATAAAATTAAATGACTACCTATATAATTTGTTTTCGAATTAACATTATGAAAATTACAAATTAAGATTGATGTCCTACAATAAACGTTACATTAAAGAATGCATTACCACATTGTTCGGGTTTGTTTACGGTTTCACCACTATGATGTTACAAATCTACTGCTTCATGCAGAGTATGTACTATGTCAAAATATTAGGTTAACCATATATTCGATGGACTTTACACTGTGTCTACAATTACCCAGTTATGAGGTCCGGATTACACAACAGGGAGTAAAGCACTAAATTAGAGGGATAGGGGTTTAAACCGTGCTCTGGCTAGAGTAAACGCGTATAATCGATTTTATCGATTTTGATTTATAACATCCATGAAAGCAGAAACGCAATTAGATTTGGAAGCTTTGGTCATACTTTAAAATCAAAAAACCCCTTTGCTTTTGATGATAACATTAGTAACACAAGGACCTAAATGTATAAATAACATAAATATACAGGAACTGAAACTTACCGAAACTTCTAATATGAGACTAATTCATGCTGTAGCTACACAATTGATGCTCATTTCAGGTAAAAATAGAACAACTAAATCAAAAATAAAATATTTGAAGCACCTGTAAGGAAGAAATATTAAATTTATTTTTCAATTTGTTTAACATGAAAACTTAATATGCAATCGTAAAGTAACTGAATACAATGCTTCTGTGAAATTTACTACTAAAAAATATTAGATTGTGTCGGTTCAAAAACATATTGGAAAGACAATACGGAAAGAAAGGAAAAGTGATCATTTGTGTTACATTGTTCCTTTAACAAATAAAATTTTCTTCATCAAAAAGCTACAACTTGGAATCTAACAAAATCCAATCATAGCATTGTCCTCTTAAAGGATCATGGAAAGCGTAAAACACGAACCACAAAGTGAACAGGATTGTCCCCATTCATGCGGACCAGCGTCTGGGATCGATCCTGCTAGAAGCTGAGTGAATTCCTGTGTACTTCCTTATTCCTTCAAACTGGATTTATACTATAAAGGCAAATAATTGATTTAAAACGTAAACAGGACCACTTTTTGATAACTCGGGAATATTGTTGTCCTAAACTTATAAAGAAAACCCGACTGTGAGTATCGAGCAATTAAACGCTGAAAACGTGGATATACTGTGAAAGCCTATACATTCATGAATATTATAGAAATCGGTGTTTCTAGAAAACGTAGGAAAACATAAAGCAGTATTGATTTTGAAATACAATAATCATGAAAGGAACTATTTAATATTTAGGATTCACATACGTTGGTTGTTTACCTAAACCTATTTGCAATATTATACATAGTCTTCTCACAAACGACGCTCAGTGACAATTATGTTGAAATAATCCCTGCGGTTATGTATGCATTTGCGTTATATGTTATAGTAGATTAATAATAGAATAAGTTCAAATAACAAAAATTGTGATCAGACAGTGATCGTAAAATACAAGACAGCTCTACAGGGAGTATAACTCAAGGTATACGAATTACGGCAACAAGGGAAAAGAAAAAATAGAACGAGAATGCAATGGAAAAAAGTGAACTGTAATAATGAAACATGTAAAACTAAAATGTAGTGAAGACAAAAATCAAATACAAAGGAATATACTTAACATTACGAACCAAATTAGTAATAGTAGAATTAAAAGTATAAAAGATAAAACAATCAAAGTAAATTGGTGTTCAATCACGAAACTAACTAACAGAGTATCCCGTCGAACGAAGAAAACAATAGGAGCAAGTACAAATAACAGATGAACAGCAGAACGTACATCTAAGAGCTTTACCTAAATTACAAAAGCTGATGTAATCCAGGAAACGACTTTGTAAATTACTACTTAATTTCTGTTTCATTTAATTGCTAGTGCTGTTATTGGCATTTAAATTGGTACACCTTAATAGATTACTTATAAATAGCGCTCTCTTCTTGTTGTAATCATGAAATCGAAGCTTAGAATTCAATTTAACATTGTGTGGGATAAAAGGATTGCAGAAAGTGTTATATTTGGAGTAATATTTTTTTCAAAAATCTTTTAGTTGCTGCAGCAGAAAATTGTTTTTAGTTCCACAAAGTTTTATTATTAAATAATATGAGTTTTCAATTTAATCCTGCTTGTCTTATAGCTGTGTAAAATTGCATTGAAACATAAACACAAGCACCTAAGAAAACAGGAATACGAGTAGTAATGCTACACGTTTTCATTAGCATCCAAACGGAAAGCAGGGGTTGTTTCAATATTTTTTCGGCCGAGTGAGGAGCGCGGTCAAATTGGTGCATTTGTAATTCAGTGGTTGATGAACTAGCTTCACGTCACTTTACCTGTGGTCTGTCATTATATTCAGTTCTATAATAAAAATAAACGAACGTACACGATGATGAACGAAGGAAACCTTCTGCACGGTGGACCTACAGTTTAACGTTGAATCCGAACGACAGAAATTCCAGAGAAGGTTTTCAGCATCCCACGGTTGTAAGCCGGGTTGGGAAATGGTGTGTGGTGGGTTGCAGACGTACGTTACCGATATGAAATTGAGGCGGGTACCAAAAATGTTGACGGATGTTCACAAAATCCAGCGTATGACCTTTGCACTGAAACGGAATGTGTGATGAATACATGAGTCACACTGTGACTGGCAACTGGACTTGAATTCCGTACACAAATCAATTTAGTTGAAGCATACGAGTTCCCCCAAGGGCTACCTACTGTGTATTGGGACAGGAAATGCGTATTTTTGGTTGATTATCTGGAACGTGGTATGACAATTAATGCATATATGCAAGACGAGACTTTAACAAAGATTAGAAAGACGATTCTTAACAAAAGAAGGGAATTGTTTATATCTGAAGTGGAGCTTCTACATGATAACGCCCGACCGTACGCAGTAACTTGCACTGTGTCACTACTTGAGCAATTCAGTTTAGATATTTTTACCCATCTCTCATACAGTCCCGACTTATCGTCGGATGACCATCACCTCTTCCCCTATGTAAGGCATTTTAACAACCCGCAAACCGCGCAACAATCTTATATGGCCAAGGACGATCAGCCCTTAATTTCTGAATAAGCCTTGTATAATATAAATTATCCTGCACCAACAAACATAATTAAATTATGCTGGTGTAAATTGTAGTCAGAAAGTTTCCATTTATTTCCGTTGTTTTATAATCTTGAACTAAACGAATCGTATTAAAGTAATTAAAATATTCTACTACAATCGTGACATGCAAAGAATTGCTCTAGAAATCTACATAATCGAAATTCATATATGGTTACTGTATTTTAATTTTAAGTGAATGTGCTTCGAAGTTCCTTGCCTACAGCTCCTAACATTTAAAATCTTTTTATTCATAATTGAACCTTTTTAACTGCAGTTAACGAAAACAATAACAATATTATCTATTTTTAGACGGATTAAAGAAAAGTTCGGTATTACTGGTATATTGTTACTTTAAATTGTTTGACTACAATATGATTGATGGGTATTTATATGTACTGTTGGCTTTGCATACAGCACAAGTGTTCTTAGTATTAAAACTGACGTTTATATAATGCTTTATACAACTTACTCATAGTTTAGATCACATTCCGTGTAACCATTTTTAGATTTTTACTAGGAGACAGTTACGTTAGGTTGGGTTACGTAACACTTTATTGTGATAATCAAGAAATAAAACATAATTTTGTTCGAAAAGTCATGCATTTTTCATCACACGCATAAAGTAAATATATTGATCATAAAACTAGAGAAATATAAAAGCAACCAAGAAATTAAAATCAGCGACCTTTAAATTCACCCGCATTGACATGCGGTCACGCAAACTTCCAAGAGACTTTTTCCTGTGATATCAAATTTGCATATCACATATATTCACAATTACGGAATAAAACAGCGGCATGGACACAAATGAAAATAAACTTTTATTATATTAAGTAAACCGTAATTATTAACTTTAGACATGCAACATCTTTTAATTACAGGGAGCGTTGAATTCCAGGAATCGAACACGCGCATTCCTCTGAAAACGTTGAAATATCTTGGATATGCAAAGATCTATTACGATAACGTAATTACTGTCAGGAATTTTTAGTCTGTTTTTAATAGTACTCGCCCACATTCACTGAACGTGGACAATAAAACCCTAGTGGGAATTATTTGGTCCAATATATACACGATAATACCATATCTTGGCACATTTACACGTTCGCTTGTATAAGTACCGCGTGCGAGTTGCTTTCCGGATGGAAAATTGATTGGATTGTGGTAATGATAGGAGTAATTAAAACTTTTGTCTTTTTACAACCTCAAATGGCACGCTATGTTTACCTCACTTTAGTTTAATTGTCGTACCGTCTTGATTTAAATAATGTTGTTCTAAAAGCTCTTGATGGTTTACACAATATACTTTACCTATTATCACTAAAGCTTGGGATTTCAATTTTCCAATGTACAAGTATTGACCAAATAATTTCCATAGACACAATTATATTATTAAATAATTCTGTTGACCATTATTCAATGAAAAGAATATTGCAACATTGAAGTACTGGGTTTAACACAAACAGAAAAGATAAATACTTGGTAGGCCTATGATAACGAAATAGGAACTATATATGTATATATCCAACTATTTTACGGAACCATTTAGATAAAGAAGGGAAATTATATACATAATTGCTGTTGTCTATAGATAAAAGCTTTTCACATAATATTGGCTAGTTAATCCCACAATTTGTATATGAAATATGCACCTCTATTATTCACTATTATTCAATAGTTATCAAGGTATAATTTAGCTTCTATAATTGATTATTACTCAAGAACAAGCAATTTTTCTTCTACCGCATAACTAACTAGATATTCAGATCATATTATAAGTTGTTTGAGTTTTTCTCACCTAATAAATGTCAGCGTTTCTATTTCTTGCTTCTTCTACAGAAGCTTAGCTATCACCACATTGGAGTTTTTGCTTCATATCCAAAAACCACAATATTCCATCTATCCAATCCAATAACACAATTGTATTTACAACCAGAACTAGATAGATTTAAAAGAATATAAATTACAGTTAGCATACATGTTTCCATTAAAACATCTTTCCGATGCCTATAATAAATTATAATATTTAATAAATAAATAGAAATTTACAAACAATTGCAACCTATACTAAAGATTAGAAACAATTAACCACGGATAAAATACACGTTGAACAACTTTTCACAGCTTACTTCTAATCTAGCTTTTAAATCTCTATAAAAACTTAGAAATGCTTGTCCTCTATGTGTTACCATCTCTAAAATAGTGGAAATAGATAGTAAGATATTATTTCGACGCCTTAAAATATAGCATTCCTCGCTGTTTCTGTCCGATACTACAGGCATTGGTACAAAGATGTGGGACTAAAACATTAACGTAAATAAACATATTAGCGGTTCTAATAAACATGTGTTATGCAAATCCACCAAATCCACCAAACATATAATCGAAATTTTAAGCAATCGTACACTACTTTTGAAGCACTTTTAAAGTTAAGTTAATTACAGCCAGAGATCTTCCCCGGTTGTTCAAATTTTCGCTACGTTGGAGTTTTGTTTTCAAGTACACCAGGAAGTGAAACAGATATTTCATTTAAAATAGGCCAAGGAAGGAAATCCATTCGACTGCTAAAAACAGTACTCTGGAACGATAAAATTACAACAAAACAAAGACAACGATATATAAAACTATAGTTGAAAGGATCACTGCATATGGATCAGAGGTATGGGATATTAATAAACTAAATAAAAATAAACTAGTGGCTCTAGAAAAGGACTACTGGAGACGGAACTGTGATGTATCTAAACTTATACACGTTGGTGCACCAAAAATAATATTCTCCGTACTAAAGATAACTACTTTACTTGAACAAAATTACCTTTACAATTGCTCAACTAAATTGTTGAACCAATATATACGGTGGTCTAGACAACAATAATTTCTCTCTTAAATTTCAGGAAAATTTAGTAGTTTAAACGCCGTATGACATTGAAAGCCATAACCACAATGTAAAAAATTAAAGGTGGAAACATGAATTGTAAATGTAATAATTGACATACCTAAAATTAAATTAAATATTGCCAAGTTAACTGTTTTTTCTTTTTTGAATTTAAACAATTTAACAATTAAACAACAATGGCAAAGAAATATATTATCAGTTTAATTAAAACACTACATTTTCTTGAATTAACCAACCTTATCACTGGAGATCTTGATTAAATTTATCCTGTCATTAGAATTCTGCAGATGGGCACACTTTTTCTTTAACAAAGGTTGCACGCACATGTGTAGCTTGATCGTAGAATTCTTTAGAAAATTGGTGATCACATCGATGTATGTAAGTTCGCACAGGTAAGTAGCAATGTAGGTATTTTATTTAACTCTGTTCGTAGATGCGAAAGTTCAAATAAAAATGAATTGAAAATGTTTCATTCCTTTTCTTTCCTCAGTCAATGTTTTCAGTAAATTTTTGAATAATAATAATGAGCGACATTTAAATATAAGTTGAGTTGATACAAAATTTTAAGTAGTATTACATCTTTCTTTCCAACTTAGATATTTTTAGATTATGCAGTTTGCCGCCAATTCTAAATGTCAAACGAAGCGTAGACAAACAAATATAGAAAAAGCAGATGAAAGATACCGACGCTTGTTTGGTACAGAAGATTATTCTGTTAAAAAAAAACACTTTTTAATCACAGGTAAGATAAAAAACACAACATTGATTTACAAATAACAACTAGAAACTGGTTTTATTTATAAAAATACATATTTTGCGCAAAATTACATCACTTTCGGAGTAGCTAAATGTGCGTACTCGTACCTTAAAACAAATATCGCTACTTAATTACCAAAAACCAACAAACTTTTTTACGTCGTTTGCTAGGCAACAGGAAGACAAAGTAAAACTTTGGCTTGCGACGTTAAGCAGTATGCACACTTAGATTTGAAGCAAATATCCTAAGTTAATATGACCAATCAGAAAGCAGTTAATGAATATTAAATCCTATTTAATACTTAATTATTAAAATAACTTTCCTAGATTTCACAAAACATAAAATCTGATTTTAAGAACATAATCTGAATCAAAGTATTGCACGTCTTGATATTTTACATGCCCTATCAACAATTTGAGATAAGGAAAGTAATATTTATGTATATTAAAAGTTTCCTAATTTTACTAAAATAAATTTAAAGCTTATTGAAATCGTAGAAAAGTGTTCTTTACGCACACAAACACAAAATAGTTTTATCAGTTCCTCACGAGAAAAGTCCAACTTTCGCACAAATACATATTTTTTTACATTAGTCGATACAGATTACAGAAGTACGAATATTACGTTATTTACAGATAAAGAAAACCAAAATAATATTGGTATTGCTTCTAACACCGTCATATTGATGAAAACAAAAGCAAACCTACTTGTAGTCTCAAGAAACCAAGATCAATAGCTCAACGCTACCAAAATACACCCCGGAAATGAAGAAATCAGGTGGAAATCGAGCTTAAGCTTAATTCAACAATCTATTTCTGAGACTCACTGCATGAAATAGTTTTAAGTATTAGCTCTGAGCTAGATTATCTAAATTAGGGATACTATAACACAACAGCATATATGTGTGTATATATATATATATATACAAATCTTCTCTGGAATCGAAATGTTTACATTTTTCGCTGTTCGTAATGAATTAATCTATAGGCCCTCTATGCTTATGGCACTTTAAACACACAGACATAAGAGTGAAGATAGCCGCGTTTCTAATACGATACAGTGCTCGAAGAGAAACAGAGAGAGAGAGAGAGAGAGATAGAGACCATGAAATACAGCGTCATCCTACATTTTTATTTATATTGCAACAACGCAAATTTTTGTTTGGTTACCTATTAAGGCGGTGGTAGGCTAGACGTCAGCGCGTTAGACTTCTACGGTATAGATATGAGGTTCACATCCCAGTATCGGTGCATTGGATTTTTTAGCGGCCGTTCTCCCTCGCAAGGCAATGGCAAACGAGCAAGATTTTCTGCCTAATAAATCTTCTATGGAGTGGCACTTCCTGTGGATCGGAGCCCACGGTAAGCTGTAGGTTTTTTATGAATGGGCATATACATAGACGAAAACATTTCTGCGATTCTAATGTAATACAACACTCGAAGAAAAAGAGAGAGAAAATATGAAGTACAGCGTACCTTAAATTTTTATTTTGATTATACTATTTTGTTTAAAGTAATAAATATGCTATCACTTCCTTTCACCTTATAAGCATTAACGAACTTTATCTTAAGCTCTGAAGTTTTAGGTTAACATTATCTTTATACAATTTCAAATAAATTTAAAAGAAAAAGAAGTGTACATGAACTCCTTGTTATGTGATTTTTAAATTTGCCTCACACTTTAGTAATTCCGTAATCTGTTTGCCGCTTCGTAGAAATTAGTATCGCTATTCTAATTAAATTCTTATTTTTGGTTACTATTTTCGGTATTTTGTTTTGTCTGTCGAAGCTCAAGATGTGATTAATAGTTTCTTTGTGTAAAGTCGCAAGCTTGGTTTTCTCGCGCGAGACCTTGAACGCTCCCTGGAATTCCGAGCGTCAAAAACAAATTCTTTTCTGGAACATTTCGTAAGATGTCGTCATGTTGTGCAATCTTTTGAGGGGGGTGCTGATTCCCATTGCATTTGGAGTGCAGTTCACTTCCGAGTCTTGTGAACTCCGGTCCTCGAAATCAACATCCGTCGAGGCCCGTTAATGGTTTTTCGAGTGGAAGACAGACTTTGGGAACCAAAGGTTGAACCCTAGAGAACGTTCCTTCTCCCTTGCGGCGCGTTGCTATTTATTCTGCA
>JABXWE010060434.1:0-14345 GCA_014611495.1 Limonius californicus
AGGAGTATAAATGTACAGAGTTGACTAACATTACGACATGTAGCAGCAATATACAAGTTAAGACTAATTGTATTACATGAACAAGTTGATTATATAGTATGAACACCCAGGATAAGAGGTTAGATAAGCAGGTTGAGAATAACAAGTATGTGATACTTTGCTCTTAAGCTAGATAAGAAGGTTAAGTGTATAATACATTACTAGATACATTACTCGGGCCTGCCTTACACACTAACCATTCATGCAACATTCACCCTTAACTTAACTAAGTGATCACCTCAGCCGGATTCGAATACTCCAGCCGATCGGCCGCATTTCGCTGTGACCTCAAGTGGCATTACGTATTCGCACAACTTCACCAGCCTCCCTACTCACTAAACATAGTTGGGCAAATGTGGCGTTCAAAAACCCAAAAGATCATATACTTTAGGCCGGTAGTAATAATATTCAACCAATCCAGAAGTATTTCGATTTACATGAGCGGTACATTTTACAGGTAAATAAATTATGTTTTACATTTTTTGCAGATATACAGTTTGTTTATGAAAACAGTGTACAATTGTTAACGGATATATTTTAAACGTGATGTACATAAAATGGTCTTTTCTAGACCAGCGGTCGCCAATCATTCGGACCTCACGGACCACTAAACTCACAATTTTGAATCCCGCGCACCATTATTATGAATTTTTTAAGAAGGTACAAACCTCTATGAAATAACTATCATAAAAGTTTCTTTTTATTAATATGAAATGCACTAGTTTAATTATAACAAAATTTATTTATTGGTATTTGTTTGAAATAAATTTAAGGATTCTTGAATCCTATGACGTCCAAATTTCTCCAAGGACAACTCAAATATTCTCGTGGACCATTGGTGGTCCTCAGACCTCTGGTTGGCGACCGCTGTTCTAGACAGTGCCATAAATTGTTTTTAAACTTGGTTGACTCCTTCAGTATACAATGGGTCCCCATTAGGATTATTACTGCATATTATATTAATGAACTGAACTACAAAATTCAAGCAAACATAAACTGCATTTACAACCAAATTTGATAATTTAGGTGAGTCCTTATCCTGCAATGCGTTCCTTCTTCACAGAAAATTAACTTGGCAAACATGTGGAACGTTGCTGGTCCAAGGTTCATAGTGTTTTGTTGAATCAAGCTCAGGTTACACATACTCTTCTGTCTAAACACCTCCATAAGAAAAAATAAATCACCATCATATCGAGTAACCTAACCAAGGCAGTTTATTTATTGTAGGAGTTGTATGTTTATTTTGGCGTGTGAATAATAACGGTAATCGCTGTGGGCTGACAAAATGTATTAAGCACGCCTTTCCTTGTCACAATAGAATGTCAGAAATGGAATCACACATGTGATTTTCTAGTCGAGGACGGATGGTATAATCCCGTCATTAAAAATTAATCGTAAGTTTTTACAAATTTGTTCAGCTAGTGACCCGCTGTCCAGTAGCAAAAATATTCATTTTGACTGAATAATTGAATGAATAGATAGTCATAAATACTAGGAAGTTGCTGCATAACATTATTAAACCTGTATCCTTAAGGTAAATATCTATTATCAACAGTATACGTTTACTCCCTGCTTCGTAGATTTTACGATGAACTGTGGGCCACTATTTTACGTTTCAAGAATGCTTGTATGTTGCTTTTAAGAGAACCAAAGGTATCCTATGACTTCGGCTAGTTATATATTAGTTTCTATTTTAGCTATAGTTAGTAACTATAAACATGTACAGTAATATTAGGAAATATACATTGTATTTAGCAAAGAGAAAGTTGGGTTAATCCACGGGTTCGCCTAATTATGCTTTAATTTCTGTTTTAGCTATAAACTAAACCATATTTCTCAATTTAGCAAACAATTTTCTGCAACACCACAAAAGCAGTTAGATAAATCGAAGTGGAAATATAAATGGCACGCGAGAACAGTTCGATATAACTATTGCAATATATTATTCCAGGTTATTCTGGGAGGCGGCCGAAGACATTGGATGCCCAAAGTAGCCCGCGATCCCGAACAGACTAAAGAGGAAGGTCGGCGCCTAGACGGACGAAATTTAATCGACGACTGGGTTCGAGATAAGAAGAAACGAGGCCTAAAGGCAGAGTATGTTTGGAACAAAGGCCAGCTGGATAAAATCAATCCTAATCACGTTGACTACTTATTGGGTAAGTCTGTTTTTGCAAGTATTTTAGTAACACCTAAAACCCTACCCAGCAACAATAGGTCGCAAACAAGTGTTAATGCTGATTGAATTGATTTCTAATACGTCTTTTCTACACGAACAACCTGAGGTATAGAAGGGTTGGTCGCAATTCGATAGGTGCTTAACGGAATAAATGAATTAGGCGAATACAAAGATATATTTAATCACTTCCAATTTAGGAAGAGCGAAGACAAAACCAGCAACACAATTCCTTTGAAATAAATTAACGTTCTGGAAATAAGTGGTTACCCTACATTATACGTAAATAGTATAATGATTGGAGCTAACCGTAAATAAAGGAAAATTAACTTGACGAACTGTATGAAACTTACAAAATTCTCGTATCTAAGAACTGTACTGAACATTTTCTTTCCGCTCGAAATTTCATTAATTATGTAGTAACTGCGTGTTCTTCTTCCGTTATAATTAATTCATGTTCATCAGATTTAGGGACTTCAAACGCTATTTAATTTTGCTTTATACTGCTTATCACTTAGGTATCCGATGATCTTTTTATTTCACCCTCAAAATAATGATTTTACACTTAAAAGTTTTCAAGAGATAAATATTCTACAATTATACCTTCCTCTCTTTAAAATCCATTTAAAGCGTATTTTAGGCGCAGTATTAATACGGTGCTTAATTGACTCTTAATTCAGAAAATAGATTTTGGACGTTTATATATAATGTAATAATAATAAAATGTACAGCGGAATATGTCAAGGTTGGAAAAACACTTCACCTGTGAGCTTCCATAAAAGCGTAAATTTTAATATGCAGGAGCTTTATTCACACACGAGACTACATTTTCCAGAGCAGTAAGGTATTTGTAGAATATTTTGCAAAAAAAAATCAAGAGGATTACTTAGCAAAACAATGTAAAATGTTTATTAAATATACTCCAGGCAGTCATGACTATGGTTCGGCTTTTAGGCAGGTATATATTTGGAAATAAGTGCTAAAAAAAGACCAAAAATACATTATATGGAACATGATGTAAGCTCTTAAACTCATTAGTGGCCGAAAATGAATAAAACTATTTTAAAATACCAACTTACTAATAGATCAGTATAATTAGAATATTATTATTTGTTACATTTACGTATTCATTTTAATATTAATTTTTATTGCAAAGAATAAACAAACTTTTATAAACAATTATACAGGCTGTTTCGAAATTCTCGCATAGGAACCGTAGTATAACAAAATATAACAAACTGAGAAAGTTCTGTTACGATTTTTCGATTAGACCTTTCTATTTAAAAACAGATTAATCAAGTAGGTAAAAGTAATTAATGAGAAATATTTGAAAAGGAATGAAGAAACAAATTAGATTTATTAAAAATAATTACAACATTTGTCCAAAATGTCCACGGTCTACTGCTAAACATGCCTCAGTACGTCGTTGCACTGCTCGAAGTATGTTATTTCTTGCTCTATCTAAAGGTCTCGCAACTCATTTTAGTCAGCCGCTGCTGTTCTGTACACTAAAGACTTTAAAGTATCACCGTAAAAATAATCGTATGGCTTTAAGTCTGGTGAACGAGGCTGTGAAGTAACTGGACCGACTCTGTCAAACCAGTAGTGAGGAAAAGTATTGTTGAGATAATCCCGAAAATCTAATGCGAAACGAGGACCGGTTCTTCTGTGCATATTTTGAGGAACATTACAGGTACATCATCTAGAAATTCTGGAAGGAATTTGCAAATAATTTTCTGCGTTTAATCGGTTTGGCGAAATGTGAATAAATTAAAAAGAGGTAATGGAATTGATGAGAATAAAGGAATTGGTTCAGAATAGATATCGTACCAGCTGAGCACCTGACGATCCACCCCACACATTAAAACGTTATTAGTGGTTTGTAATCTTTGTTGCACGTGGATTTCGGTTATTCCAAAGGTGTTCATTGTGAGCAATAAAAATAAGTCCCGTCTCTCGTCCGTCCAAGGAATGAAATGTTGGAAATTGAAGTTTAGTTCTCAATGACTATCATGATACCATTCACAAAACTTACGTCGAATCGTACAATTGTTGCCTTGTAACTGTTGCACCCTAATATAGTGATATGGATGATGATGGTCACGTCTTAAGGACGAGGTACTCCTAAAACGTTTAAACACAGAGCTTGTAACAGTAGGGTTTATTTAAAAATTTGTAGCAAGACCCCCAGTTTGACAATTACTCCCTAAGTTTTTTCAATAGCGAGACCCTCATTATGTTATTCTCAGTAAAATCTTATAGGATTATACAGGTTTGACTTATTTTTATTTCTTGCTAACAGATAGTAATGACCAGTAACCGTGCCTATTGAAAACAAAAACGACTCAAAAATGAATAGTGATATTGTAATATAAAGCATATATGTTTGCATTTGGCGGCTAATGGTCGTCTATTATTGATAATTAGAGCAAGCGGCAACGTTTGATGTTAAAAACAAAAAGCAATTGAATCCCTTTTCAACTGTTTAACCATATTAGGGTCAAGTCGAGTTTGTGTGTTTGATTGAATAATCTATCCTGTCTTCTTAAGATCATTTTTGTCCAGTGTTTTTTATTCGTGTGTTACATGTGTGTTCTTAATAATAAGCAACAATGCAGAGAAACCATTTAACACTAGAATAACGAAATTTAGCCGTTGCTATGCACCGAAGAGGAGATCGCCAGGTCGACATTACTGATATGTTAGGAACCACGCAGAGCTTAATTTTACGTGCCCTTTCGCGCCGTAGAGGAACAGGTACGACTATAAGAAGGCCTGGAAGTGGATCTTTTAGCATCACAACACCTCGTGAGGATCGACTTCTGTGAGAAATCGATTGTTTGTGGTAGGACTTACCTCACACCACCCTCTGAGATGTCCTGCTCAACGAAGACACCGGGTGGAATGGTCAAGATGTAGGCTTCAAGAAGCGATACCGTGGGATGATATACTGTTTTCGGACGAGTCCAGATATTGTCTCAGCCATGATAGCCTATGTCAAAGAGTATATCTTATCTTACCTCAGTATACCTAACCAGTCGTTGCCTTTGGTGGTGGTGGTTTTATGATATGGGCTGGAATTTCTTTAGAGTGGTGTGCTGACCTCCATATCTTTAATGGTACACTCACGAGGCAACGATATGCCCAAGAGATCATTATCGACCATGTTCTGAATCGTCGCAACGCTGTGAGACGGGAATATTTTGTTTTTATATAAAAAACATCGCAAGGCCGGATCGTACACGGGTTGTTTTACAGATGCTTTAAGATGAGGAAATAAACCATCTTGCTCCTTCCTCCTGCATCGAGTTCCACAAGAACATATTGATAATTGCATTGAGAGTATACCAACAAGATGCAGAGCAGTTATTACTGCCAGATTAGGTGCCACGCGGTATTAAATTAGAATTTAATAAATTTAAGTTAAGTGAAAGGAGGCAATAACGATTTTTATTATAATATTGTTAAACTTCTTCTTAAGATGTACTTTTGTTGTAATTTGCACGTTCATTACTAAAAAGACGTTACATTTTCTTGTTTTAGTAGTTTATTTATTTTAAATGCAATTGGTTTTGGTACACTATAATACTATTCATTTTTGCGTAGTTTATTTGAAAAAGATAAACAATAATAACTTGTGTTCATTCCCCAATTATACTATTACAAAGACAATTAGTGGTAACTGAAGGCACGCATATTGTTTGGTTAATGCTAATTGATCTACAATTTTGAGGTTGGAAAATAATTTTTTTTATTGTCTTCTAGACGCGGGGCAATTTAGTTCGTTGAATTATTTAATGCTACTATACAATGTGGTAAGTGAAAGTCGACAAGTTCGAAAACATGTCCATAATGGTATAACAATTTTACGTGCTATAATATTCGGATGGGAATAAAACATTTTCCGGAGAAAATTCTGTCCGATTGTTAGAATCTGCAAACATATTCTGTGAGTTTGGAAACATTTATGACAATGTTCTTCGAAAAGCTGACAAGCTAAGCAACTATGTTACCACAAAGTATGCCGAAAGGTAGCAAAATTTACTTAATGCGGGGGTATCATATAATTCGGATATGGATTTCCATATATTATCCACAAAACTGAATAAAGGTTTTCTAAACAACTTTTATGCAAGAAGACAAGAAAGAAAAATGTATAAGAGGAAGATCGGTCGGTCGCTAAAACTGGCTGAGGCGGTGTCGCCACAGACGAGTCTCCGTAGCCGATTCGCCGCGAAGCCTGGCTTACCGTAGTTCGACTGGTTGCGAAATATTGTGATTCTACGATCTGGTACTTAAATAATATAAAATGCAATTTTTGGAATTTGTTTGGGTGTCAGATAATTGTGGGTTTGCCCAGAATATTTACAGAAACTTTAATTTGTTCTAAGGTAATCAACGGTAATCAGCTCTACCTACCTTACATTCAGAAAAATAGTTATTGTCCATTAGTTCTGTCCCTATTTACAGAACGCAAAAATAAAGCTTTTGTTCAGTTGTTCCCGACTTTATGAAAACGATCATTATTTTATCAAATACAAGGCCAACTAAGAATTTGCGAAAAAGATCATCGTTATTTAGTATTTCATACTGATGTCGATGTATAGATAATAAAAATTACAAGAGATCGAACATTTTGGCAGAACATAATGCTACCAAAACTAATAAAGTTTTGGGAAAATTATGCATTGCCCAAATTAACCGATTCAAAAATTCCAATATGGCTTAAAAGAAATTCAACTAATAAAGTACGATATAGATATGTAGACCAAATTGTTTATACTTCATGAACCATTGTGTAACACCCATGTAGCAGTTGCTTTTATGTAACTTTGCGATTTTAGGCTAGCGGTTCATTGTAGGTGGAATTAATGACGTTAGTAAAGCTACCGCAGAAAAATGATTGTAAGGGTTGCACATACAATTGCAAATTTAAATCCCATATTGTACTACCAACTATGGGAAGTTGCGTTGAGTGACGACCCGCATAGTCCTCCCCCGGTGTTTAGGAAGCAAAATATAGATATCTGTGTTTAACTCACTGCTTTTAAGATAATACTTTCTTTTCTCACAGAATTTGCGCCACACATTATTTAGACCCAATGGTAGTTAGCCAGTAAGAATTTGGCCGATACCTAACCAATAGGGTAAGTTGTATTGAAAGACGTAACAACGCTGTCGGGTAGATTTATCCTAGGGGTTAGTTTCTACCGCCTGACAACTATCAGAGATGTGTATCGGAACATTGAAAGACCAGCCCTTAATAAAATTATAGTTGAGTTTTGGGGTTTGATGATTAATTTTTTAAATAATCAACTGTTATACCCTAGTTGAGCGTGTGGAAAACAAGTATGCCAAATTTGAGAAAAGTAAAAAGGACATACTTTCGTTAGCAGAAGCAGAAATATTTTGTTTAATTTTAGGAGCTTAGCAATAAAAGTCGACACTTAAAACATAATTCCTCAAAAACATAAACCTGATTTCATGTAAGGGGTACATCGTCCTTAAGGCACGCCACACACGGCTATGGCTAATTCCAAATTCTCTAGCAACGCACCTAGTGCTTCTTGAAGGATTGTTTCTTATCATATCAAGGGCTTCGTCACCGTGAAGGCGTTGACGACCAGCATTTATACGTCCTGGTACAGCAATCTTTCCGTTCAACAAAATTCGGCCCTCTAACCTAAACACATTAACGTCTGGCAGTCATCGCTGAGGATGTCGTTAAGAGTATAAACGCGCTGCTTGCCCTGCTTGATTATTACAAACTCTTAACGTCATCAGCATATTACAATATTCTCTATAACGATAATTACCAGCCATTCTACAAAATTTGGATTGGTAAGATAGGAAAATCATTCACCTGTCAGATTACACATTTAGTTCTTTTATTTATAAAGATTTGTCATGGATTACTTTTATATACCTTCACCTGTTTTCAATTTTTAAAAGCCTTGGTATAACTATGAAAAAGTTCGCATAATCGATAAATCGTAAAGGCAGTTCTTATTCAGTGTTTGTGGTATTTTGTAATGCTACTGTTCTCTTGTGCAAATTTTAAATCACCTAATATTTGTTATTAATTACATTCTACGTTAGTATAATGAACAAAATATAGCTGTAAATTTATTAACCTAGACTTAGTTTGCTGCTCGCGCTTACCACATGTTATTACACTACTAATTAAAACTAACAAGCGACGGCTCTTTTAAATTTAAGATATATCCAAAGTAACACTGGATATTTCTGTAAGTGATGTGCAATTGCATCTTTCTGTTACAGGATATACCGAAGTATTTTTTGTTATTCTTTGAAGACTAAAGTCGAGTTTTACGCAAGTAGTGAAGTAAATTAACTTTAGGAGATTGCTTTCCTAGAAGTTGTTTCGGACGTTCTAACAGAATTTTGGTTTTAAACTTCTTTACAAGTTGAAAAAGTGTTGAAATATGATTCCACAGGAGTAATTGAATAGCCCTGAAATATACCCTTGGGCATATTTAGACACTAAAAATGAAAATAAGCCATTAAAATTTCTTAAGGACGTTTAACCAAATTGTTGGATTGTACATGAAATGCGCTTGCTTAAAATTTTTTCAGTCCGCCTATAAATGCAGAAAACTGATTATAATTCGGTGTTTAGTATTTTTCGTAATTATAAGTATGTTAAACTATGGAGCTAATATTGCTAATAAAGCAATTAAATTTTTGTAATGCCTTATTTTTGGAAAGTTGTTCCGTATCATTTAATTAGGGTTAACTTCCACTCCCATCTTTTGCTGATGGCTTTATAGCTAAACTTTCATCTATTCTCAGCGGTCTAACATAAATTGACTGGGGCTAACTGGTCTTGGAAGTAACTGGCCACCGTCCAAGTGGCTGCGGGCCAACCCACCGCATATAAGATTTGCCTCCGTTTTGTGTTAGTCTAAATTCACTTGGATAGGAATATACCAATTCAAAATCAAATAGAACTATATCATGTATTACTAAATGTGCGAAGCAGTTTGCTTAACTTACTTTTACTTTAAATATTTTCCCTGCATTGTTTTCGTCAGACTCCGCACCTCGGTTGTCAAAGATTTAAGTTTTCGAATAAATTACTTATTAACATATTTTACATTTTCCCATAGAATGAACGGTGTTTTCGGGAGATTCTAAACTGTCCTGGAATTATAAATCTAGTATAGCCTTTTTCGTGGGCATCCATGATATTTCTTTCTTAGTCGTATTCGGAATGAAAGTATTTTACCGCATTTATTTTTGCAGAAATAGTAAGCTTCGCATTTCCTCTTTAATATTTTATTTTATGACAATTATGAATAGGTTATCTACTAATTTAAAAAAATATTATTCAGGAAGGATACGGCTACGAAAGTAATAACAAACACTATTTAGTTTTAAGACGCTTTAGTAGCCCCTTAAGGAGATCTTGGAAATTCAAAATCAAGTCTAACCTTTTCTTCAGCCAACGATTATATTATTTTCCTGCCTCTAATAAAGTTTACTGTAGTCTACCGGAACGCTGGAAAGCGCCAATATAAAAGGAAATGTTTATAGATTGCCACAAAATAAATTCATTATAGAGTCTTGCAAATTATTTAGATTTTATGGAAATTAGATAAATCTTGACATAGAGTTTTTGTGCATTCTGCTACTGCACGAACGTAGTTTGTATTAAATTACTGTAGTAAAAGAAGTCCACATATGTCAAAAACGTGGGTTAATGTTGCCGTATTCCGTATCTTTTTTACAATTTTATCATCAGTCTCTATTATTTATTCTATAATTTTATCACCGCTGACAAAAAAATTGACAAATATGATACGCAAATTGGGTGAAATCAATTTACGTTTAAGATATATGCAGACATACAGGTAGACTACCCCGTGGGATGGACAGGAAATAAATGTAATGGCTTGCCTTCGGAAAAGATTACTCTTGACTTTGAAGGCCGCCCTGGGATCCCCTTAATGTTTAAACATCTCTAAGTTCACGTGAGGTTAACAAAATTTATCTGAGCTTCCTTGGTGTCAGAGATAGGGACAAAAAAGCTACCGCAGAGTATCTTTATTATGCTAACTGTTTTTTCAGCAAAACGTATTATATGTCAAAATTGCAAAATGCCATATCACTCTGAGTAGTATGAATACAATTATTAATATACAGTTCTGTAGCTTATGCCTTACTTTGATATCGTTTTGCAGGATTTAAATGAAATCCCCTAAGCGCTGTCTAGAAAAAAGAGTGAAATTATGCCGTTTTCATAGTATCCTTATTTGTATACATATTTGAGAGCAGTCAAATGCTATTGCTTAAGGGACTACTGAAATAACTCAAAATAAGCTAAAAATAGTGCACAATATATGCGGTAAAATATACATGTGCTTATGCAGTGTTAAAATGTTTTACCTTATTGCAAACTACTATCGTTTTGAGAATATAATGCAAACAACGTCAATGTCACTTTTTGTGGTATACTACATCGGCTTTTGGAAAATTGGAGTATATACCAACATCTCACAAATGTAATAGGGAATCTAAAAGGCCAAAGTTATCAACACATGTGTACTGCCCGTATTAATATATGGCATAGGAACAGTTGTTTATGAAAATAATACAGAAACTGAACGTTGCATAAAGACATATGGAGACGAAAATTTTAGGCATTACTTTAAAAGATAAAATAAGATATACATTTATAAGAGACAGAACGGGCCTGGAAGAAGTTTCAGAAAGAGTAGATAAGTTAAAATGGTGCTGCCCTGGTCACGTGATAAGATCAGGAGGAGACAGGTGGTCTGGAAGAGTACTAAATTGGCGACCTAGAATAAGTAAACAGAGTGTAGGACGACTAATGGAAAGATGGAGGGATGATATTGCCGAAACGGCTGCAAGATATTGGAGAAGAATAACGGCAGACTAAGACATTTGGAGAGAACTAGGGGAGGACTACATCTAGAAATGGATAAACGTCTGAATAAAGAAGAGAGATCCTTACATTCATTGGTTTTTACATTGGCTGCGGTTCGCTTTCAGGTAGATCTACAAGGCCGGGAAAGGGCAGGGAGAGGAATAAATATTATGGTCCGCCGTAAGTAAAAATTTAAATTTAATTTGAATAGTCAGGTCGATATGAGATACTGCTACGCGTAATATTACGTTTATTTAAGTACAAAGATTCTAAGAAAAAAGAAATTTTTGAAATTCTCAAGAACCCAAAATCGATCATCGGTATTCTATAAAATCTATTCCTAGCTTCTATCATTCCACAACAAAATTGTGTAAATGGTACATATTTTTTTCCAGTGCTCTATCCGGTATATTAAATTTAGAGGTAGGTATAGGAATATATTCCATTCGTTATAAGCAAATTTCCTTTATTTTATTATAGAAAATGAGTAGGTATACTAAAATACGGATTATAAAATTATAATGTACCTTACGCAATGTGTATTAGAAGGACATTTTCTTGGTAGTAATGAGAACTGTAAATACTTCTACATTTTAGCAATAATAACACTACACATTTTTGTTTATAGTATTCCTTAGAAAATTCAAGTTTCCAAAATTTCCAGCAATAGACTCTGGTTGTAACTATAGAGTTCTTGCCTATATATAATCTAACCAATTCCGACAACTGTGTTTCTAAGAAACATACAATCAAATAAGAAACCATTTTCTTCTTCTTCTTCTTTAGCCCTCAGTTCGCCCAGTATTGAGCATAGACCTCCCTCAATTCTTTCTAGGTATCACGATTTTGTTCCACTTTTACCTATGGTAACCCGGTCACTTTTTTTAAGTCACCATACCGTCTCATTATTGTGTTTTTCCTGCCCAGGGTCTCCATTGGATAATTTTAACGTTCCACCTGTTGTCTTTTGTTCGTGATGTATGTCCTGCATATTCCCATTTCAAATTTGTCACTCATCTTACTATAACTGCGACTTTAGTTCTATGCCTTATCCACTCGTTTCTCTTTTTATCTCGTAGTGTGATGCCTATCATTGCTCCATTGATCTCCGAGTGCCTTCAATTTTGTTTTTTTTGTTTTGTCAAAGTCCATGTCTGTGCGCTATAGGTCAATACAGGAAGTATACATTGGTCAAATACCTTAGATCGCAAACGTTGGAGTATTTGCTTGTTTTTTTAGAATATAGGCTAATTTTGCAAACGCTGCCCAACCTAGACGTCTCCTTCTTTCTATCTCTCTCTCTCTCTCTCTCTCTCTATATATATATATATATACATTGTTATAATAGTGACATGCAAAAACCAAGTCAGCTAATGTCATATAATAAAAATTATTCAAATTAACCCAAAAATAAATAAAATAAATTTTAACCTAATAACTATTTATACCACTTTCTGCAATTATAATTTTTCATATATAGTAGATTTTTGACTTGCTACTTTAATAAATAAATGGGCGCCAGGTAACAAATTTAGAAGAAATTTGCCTCCAAATTTTATTTCATTTAAACAACCACGGTAGCTCGAGCATGTGATATCTATACCAAAGTTAGTAGGTTCATATCGTTGGAAAATATGCTTACACAAAATCGCCTTAATACTTTTGCTAAATTCACGTCCGTTTTGAGAAATGTCAAATACACTAGGTTAGAACGTTTGATTTACGTATTAGAGCTGGTATTCCAAGTTATTCAAGTATTCATGAACTCGTGGTGTATATCAAATTAATCCGTTAGCTCAGTAGAAAATTTGACAGGTAAATTTTGAAATACCTTTTACTACTTGTTCTTCTATTTCGCCTCTTGATCTTGGCAGGTGTTGTTTCAGTAATTCATCATTGCCCAGAAAATGTGACTGCCATGGACCAACACAAAATTGTACAGGGAAAAGGATTCAAACCCCTTTTTCAACAAATACAATACAAATCTTGCGTAAGTTTATTCTCTATTTATCCAGAAATTGTTTATAATTTACAAACAAATATTGTTTACAGGGATTAAATATGGTAAACTTTTAAACAGCTTTTCATAATTTTTTATCTTCTCGAACTTAATGTTCTTTTTTTAATTTTTATTAATAAACAACCCCTAGGCAACCCCAAAATTAAAATAATATCAAATAAGCTAAAATTAATCATTGAGACATAGATCTAAATAATTACAATATTAAATTTTTATATAAAAAATAATTAAATTAAAAATGTATAAAATTACACAGCCACACTACGTCCATTGCCCCCGATTACACTGACACTTAAAAAAAAAGGCTTCATTCTTCTAATGTAACTTCTTCTAATATAACTTCTTCTAAATTTGTGCTTTTTCTTTATTATGTTCCAAAAACTTGTTCATACTGAGCTATAGCTTGTTTTCATCTCATATTCCTGTACATGCATTTTATCCTCAATCTCCTTAATAACAAGATGTTGACCATAAATTCTTCTTGTTGTAGGTTTATCATAGAATATGTGTTTCGCAGAATTACTCAATCCAGACAGGAAGTCAAATGTATTAAGGCTTGCCCTAATTTATTTTACAAAAAGAAAAACCGACTCCCATGACAAGACACCATGCACGAGTATCCTTTTTAAAATTAAAAAAAATGACTTTAAACAAACTGGCTAAATAAAATCCATCACAATATATATATATATATATATATATACAGTGTGTCGCATTTAAGATGAAGACACCCCCATATTTTCGCTATTTGAAGGAATACAGATTTGAATTTTTGCACAGTCATACAGGCTCATGGGTCACACTTTTTAAGATACTCAAATGAAATCTGAACTTTAAACTCAGCCTACTACGAATTTACAAACAGGGTCAATTCTCCATATTTTGCGTCGCGTTAGAGATATCGAAAAAAATTATTAGAAAAAGTTGTTCAGAATATTATTCTAACCCCATATACCGAGTTTCATGACAAAATTCGCATTTTAAATTTTTTCATTATTTTGGTCTATACCCAAAATAATTAGTTGTTTATTTTTTAATTTGATATTTAGTGTGCCATGGAAAGTAAAAACTTGACGCATTGTCAATTTAATAGTGTCATGTATTCAAATTGCTTTCCATGGCACACTAAATATCAAATTAAAAAATAAACAACTAATTATTTTGGCTACAGACCAAAATAATGAAAAAATTAAAAATGC
>JABXWE010060439.1:0-10572 GCA_014611495.1 Limonius californicus
TCTCATGTTTATTTAATTTGAGTAAAATCTCAAATTTGGCGCCCAACTAAAAGTTATATTATAAATAATTAATTTACTTTACATATTTATGATTCTTAAAAATAATACATGGCAATATATATATATATATATATATATATATAAAATATAATGGATCAGTACAGTTTCGATGAGACATTCGGTACTGGAGGTACCTAAACCGCCAGGCTCGTAAAACGTCAAAATACAGGTTCAATCAACAAACGGTTACTTTATTAGGTTGCCGTTACATGTATTCTGATCAATTTCAAATGAAATTTTTCAAATTGATTTTATTTCAATTAAAAAAGCCGGTTGTTGTAGCTTGGTAACCTGGCAAAGGTTATTTATTGTTGAGTTTGAGTTATTCATCCACGAAAAATAATTATATTTTTACTGTGATCTCGCAGTTTACATTTTAATAATATAATTTTAAATTTACAACGTAAATAATTTTCTGTGTGTAGGTTTTCTAAGCCTTTGGCGTTAGAAACAGAAATTATTTGATTAAGAACATCTAAACTTTAGTTCTCCTTCTTATGAATAGTTTTTTGTGGTTGTATTTGTTAGATTACTTAGAAAGTACTAATGACCACCATGATGTTGGCTAATTTATATCAGCAAACCATATTAGTATCTAGGATACACATTATGATTGGTGACAGTGGTAATTTTGTAAATCGGCCTATAGGTTCCTAATTACTGCGTGCCCCGCATTACAGGGAAGTGGAATTCACGCCACTAGATAGCGATCAATAGTTTGTAAGAAAATCTGTCTCAAGTACAGAAACCAGCGACACACAGCTCTACTAATAGATCAAAGTTAAGAAAATTAACGAGGTAAATACAAAGTAAGTTGAACAAAGGTATGTCAGTTGTAAATTCTTCGGTCATATTTTACGGTTCAGCTAAAATAGCAAATGTGTTTAATAAACATGGAAGGTTCAGAAGGCGAAATTTTGGTTGTTCTCATCTAGAGTACGTAAGGGGTTTGTGTAGGGTTTAAGGTATCTTAAAAGGGATCTGAGAAGTCTCGCGTTAGGTTACTGTTATAATTTGTGCAGATTAATGGATTGCGAAGACTGATAGCTGCTGAAATTTGGCCGTTGCCGCAGCAGCTCATAACAAGCCCTTCATCTGGTCTAAACCATATAAATTAGGCTACACAGTGCACCATTGTTAGTCTTTTACTAAAACCACTATAGGTTTATTAAGGAACCAAGTGGTGACTTAGTAGTCGTACACATAGGAATAGTGGACCGTTATAAAATGAAACTGTCCTATTTATGAATAAAATATGGCATGACGCGATTTGAGGATGCATTAGTTAACACATGTTTACATACCAAACAGGTATAAATAAAAGGCACCAGCTGACACAGTGTGATAAAATACTTATGTGTCAATAAAAGATATGTATTTAATAAAAGAATTTTTCGACCTTTGTAACCGACTACCCTGTAGATTTATATATTCTTTGAGGCTTATGTACCAACCACTGCTAATAAAAAAGCACTACTATCAAATTATCGAGTTCCATTTCACATTGCGAAAGCCACATGCAATTGCTGAAGATCTGATTTTACCAGCAGCTGTTAAAATGGTGGGTAAAAAAGAGGTTGACACGCTGAAAACAATACCCTTCTTTACTAATACTGCGAACTCAATTTGTTCAAAATATTAAAAAGTGCACGTACCTCACATTAGACGTGGACGAATCTACGGATATTTCTAACTGCGAACAATTTATAGCATTTGTAAGATAGAATACTGGACGTGGTATTATTATAGAAGATATTTTATTGTGTACTCCATTAGAGGCCCTGATAGTGCTAAGGCCACGAGACGATATCGATCTAGTCTTGTTATCAGATTAATAGAGATAATGCCAAATGCTGCATGGTTAAACTGTTTCTTTGCATCGAGATGCTCTTGCAACAAAATTTTTACCTTGTGAAATGGATTCTGTTTTGAGGAATGTTATTAGTGGTAAATATCATAAAGGGAAAAGCATTACAGACTCGTATTTTTCAAATAATGTCTAAAGACATGGATTCTTTATACACAAGTCTTCTTTATCACACGGAGGTAAGATGGTTTTCGAGAAGTAACTTCTTGAAAAAAGCGGAACTTTTGATGCACCTGGAAGATGAGAAACCGGAATATGAGAACATATTTTCTAATTTCTAATCGGCTGGCTTTCCTTGCTGATATTTTCGAGCACTTAAACACTCTAAATAGCTGTTTGTAAGGTCGCTATATTAACATAATAACAGGCACGGACAAAATTAACGGATTTATAAAGAAACTTGATTTCTGGTCGACTTCAAATGGCAAAAACAAGTTTAATTTATGTCAGTGCATTCAAGCACTCATGGAAGACTTAGTCAAGGATGGTAATGTGATAAAACTGACCACGTATTTGCAGATATGCACGTTAGTTTGCACAATTTAAAACAACAGGTCATTTACTATATCCCCAAAGAAATGTAAAACAGTTATGACAATCACAGATGGATACTGAATGCATTTTTAGATAATTCCCTTGAACAAACTGAAATGTAGACGAACATGAAAGAAGAATTTATTGAAATATCATGTGATGGAATGTGAAAATTAGACCTATTTTCCCAGGGCGTAGATAGCATCAATTTTGGACCAAAAGAGTGCAACAATACACCGAGTTTGCGGACAAAGCTATAAAGTGTTTAGTGCCATTTGCTACATCAGATTTGTGCGAATTAAGGTTGTCGTCTATGACTGCCATCAAAACAAAAGTAAGAAATCGGCTCGAACTTGAAAATGATATTATTGTGCGTATCGAATACAGAGCCTAGATTTGAAATTTAGGCCATTTTAAACTGAAATGTTATTGTGCCCCATATCACTGTATTGCAAATTTTACAATGAAACAAACAACGATTATCACATAAAAACGGAGGTAGTTGTATTTAAAAATACAAAAATTGATATTAGTTCCGGTCAAACCGGTAGTCAAAACTAAGGTTAAAAAATGCTTAAAGTTTTGAATTTAGAGGAGACATCTTAGTTTAAAATTTCAAAATAATAGGTTCAAAAACAAAAAAGGTAGGACCAGTTAAAAGAACGATATGTAGAAAATGTGTAAACCCGAACTTATACTTGCTTCAGGGTCTGTTTGAGTTTCCGCTGTGAATTCGAAATGAATCATGTATAGTGGCCCTAATTTAAATAAACTAAATTAGTTCTTTAAGTTTGCAACCTCAGAAAAAAATTGGAATTATTTCAGTGCGTTCAAGAACTCATGGAAGACTTAGTTAAGGATGATAATATGATAAATTCTGAGAATGTGTTTGCATATGCAGGTTAGTTTGACTACTTCCCCAAAGAAAGTCAAAACAGTTATGACAATCGCATGTTGAAACTAGACTTCTTTTCTCAGAGCGTAAATCAATCTTGATCAGAAGAATACCCCGAGCTTACGAACAAAGCTAAAATGTTGGTGCTATTTGTTATATCATATTTCTGCCAATTAAGTTTCTCGTCTATGACAGCCATCAAAACAAAAGTAAAAAATCGCCTCGAACTTGAAAATGCTATTATTGTGTGTATATCGTGTTTTTACTTAGCAACTTGTTTTTATGTTAAGGTTCTTGCATTTATTGAAGATTTTAATATTTTAGGTTCAATTTATTTTTGCTTACTTTGTGGAAGCCAGAAATAAATGTCTTGAAAAGGCATTTCGGAAATCCTCTCGCGGCCCCCCTAACTTTATATCCCGCTCATACTTTAGCAACCACTGCTCTAAAGAATATTGATATTCAAAGCAGGGTTGCCTGTTGTTTATTTGAATTTATATAGGCTATTTATTCGATATTTGTTTCATGCCTTACTACTAATAATTTGTCAAAACCAGGTATTTACAAATTAAATTGTTCACAGTGTAATTATATCTACATAGGTCAAACAATTAGAAATTTTGATACCAGATACAAAGAACACGTACGCTCATATAAATACAAACACCCAGAAAAATATACCTACGCTAAACATTTATTAAAACACAATCATGCGTTGACATCAAATAACATAATAACATTTTTACACTTTTGCGATGATAAACGTTAGTAGGATACACTCGAGGCTTTTCAAATTCACAAACACACTTTAGGAAATACACCTTCAATGAATGAGCAAATTGAGCTCATAAATTCCCCGCTATTGGATGTTCTGGAATAGGAAATCAGAGCCAAGACCGAAATCAAGATCCAGTGTGCTATTGCCCTAGCTACAAATGTTTACAATAATAATTGCATTAATGACAAGTAAAAAGCCGAAATACGCATAAAGCACAAAAAATAAATAAATTCTGTTTAAAATGGAGCCTATTATTATTATCAATATATATTATTTATTCCTTTCTTTCTAATAAAATTACCGAGAAGTGTATCTGATTTTTATGTTTTTTTATTCTAATAATATAAATCACGTCGTTGTTTATGGGTTATGCAACGATCTTCCAAGCATGTTGAACTTTGTATATAAAACTATAGATTTGAAAATAAGACCAGCTACATACGGATGGATACACATTTAGTTAAAAACATTTTTTTGGGGTTCTTGGTGTATAAATGAATATATTCTAACAATCCCGAAATCTATTTTTAAAAGAACTTCAAACTCTGCCTGCGAGCAGGCTGGCCGTCGAACAAACGGATGGCGAGCAAGGGTCTTGGCGAGTATAGCCGCCAGTGAACAATCGATAATCGAGCAATCGGTGGCGAGCAAATGGCGGCGAGCAAATGGCGGCGAGCAAATGGCGGCGAGCAAATGACGGCGAGCAAATGGCGGCGAGCAAATGGCGGCGAGCAAATGGCGGCGAGCAAATGGCGGCGAGCAAATGACATAAAACCGAAATTTTTAGTTCAAATGTATTTGTTTTTTCCAGTGTCACTCATTTAAGTTTTCATAAGCTTCCACAGATCATATTGTGTCGGATGAACAGTTGTAGTGCTGCCCAGAATATTAACAGATTATTTAGTTCTAATTCTGCAGTGTTGCTAGAACCTGAATCTGATTCTAGAATCAGATTTCAATTCTTAAAGCGTGATGAGATTTTGATTTCAGAATCGCCTCTCCTGGACTTTCCGATAATAATCGTTTTAGGAGTTTTTGACATAACGGCTATAACTTCTGGATGCTGTATTTATGTGTATTTTAAATGTGCCTAAAATAGTTATTTTAAGTATTACTTGACATGCAGATTTGTATCAAATAATAACAGCTTACTAAACTTAACATATTTTCTCAAATTAGTTTTTATTAAACATTTTGGACCGCTGCTTACGTTAACTCACTGAAAAATGAACAAAACGAATAATCTAATTTAAAGAAAGAAGCGTTGTTAGGTATTTAATAAATTTCTACAAAATTATATTAAATTTTGAGCAAAGTATCTTTAGAACGTTTTTAAGCAAAACCTTCCTAAACGTTGGTGGATTGTTATGTTCTATTAATTGTGTGTCAGTATGGATTCAAACAGAAGTTTATCAGACAAAAATTAACTTGTTGAACCTTATTAGAAAACAATATTCAATTTTAACTAAGACAATACTAATTATAATGTGTACAATCTATTTATGAAAAGCTATACAAATTAATACTTTTAGCTGTGTTTATCGTGCAATATTTTAAAATTGGGTTTATAACGACAAAATTACAAGTATCTTATGTTCATCCGACAATCTTTTCGTATATTTATAAATATTTACTATAGGCAAAAAAACAGTAACTATATTTCGGCTACCCAACGAATAAAACTAAATAATTTTATAGTTTGCTTATTTATCAGTTATCAGCATGTATTGTTATTGTTGTTGCAAAGAGAGATATTTGTAGCATAAAACTAAAATCGAATTTACATATTTCGACCTTCTATATAAATACTTTCTCAATTTAATAGCACTTTCAAATGCCCCATTCGGAGAGCAATTTAATGTTACTTACTTACATATCGAACTTTGTGGTTTTTCAGTAACAATAATAACGCCATATAACTATGAACCAAGAATTGAAATAACTGTTTAAGAAAGAACTAGTTGTTCAAACTATTGCCCGTTTACTTTTTGGTAACAATGAATTCGATGTCTAAAATTGTCTAAAGAATTATGTAACCAGTTGTCAGGAATAGCAGTTATTTCAGCACAAATGCGGTTTTTTAATCTTCTAATTTTTCTAGCCTGTTTACATACATGCGATTTATTAAATAACCCATACACGAACGTCTACAGACGACAAGTCGGGAGATCGAGCTGGCCATTCCACGGTTCTTAAATTGTCCTAGTTATTAAGAACTTCTACTGAAACCAAATGTTTTCGTTTAGTTGGGTTCACGGTATTTAGAAAAAGTTTAATAATTCGAGGAAAAACTTTTTCTTGGGGCAGTTGAAGATATTTCGCGGAAGTAAAGCTCGCTGCAATAAAGAAGGGCACAAAAATATTGTGACCAAAGACGCCTGTCCATACGTTGATTTTGTGAGGTCACTGGGTATGAATTTCTTCCATCCAAGGTGAGTTGCTATCAGCTCAGTAGCTACAGTTGTGTCTGTTGAAAAGTAACTTCATCTAAATATACAACTGAGTTTTGACAAAATGGAAATTACAATGAAGAAGAAGAAGAAGAAAATGGAAATATTCCGGCGAAATCGTCTTCCGCCAGTCTCTAACTAAATGTACCTGGTATGGGTGGAACTTACTTCTATGTAATATCTTCTGAACAACATGTCTACTTATACGTGATTTAAGGAAATTTAGTTGTTGAATAGACGTTTTAGGTTGGTTAAGCACATCCAGTACTACATCAATAGAGAATTATCTGCACTTACGAAGGTGGTTCATCATTTATTTGCCTTGATACAGAAGCAAATGAGAAAAAGAAAAGATATTTGAAACAACTTTATTTCTAAACATAATCCCTCTAAATCTAAAAGGCTAACACGTTTAGTATAACGATGGTGCAGAGCTTGAATGCTTTTAGAATAAACTCTTTGTCCGGCACTGCAAACCAGTCCGAAAAATGAGCTCCCCGAAGTACTCTCTTAATTTGGGGAACAGCTGAAAGTCCGTAGGAGTCAAATCTAACGAATATAGGGGTTGTTTAAAATTACAAATCAGGCATTATGGAGAGCAGCCATAGCAGCTTTTTTACTTTATAGCCTCACGAACTTTTGGTATGAGTTTTGCGTAATAGTCTCACGTTATTGTGTAACCACGTTGTAAATAAGTAACAAGAAGGACTCCCTCGGAATTCCAAAACACTATTGACATTATCTTTCCGGCCGATGAAGTCACACAGAAGTTTCGTGATGGCGGAGAACCACCATGGCGCCATTCCATACTCTCAACGGAAAGATCACATATCTCAGTAATATATTTAACCGTAATTGGCCGATCACTCAGTAACATATAATGGACGAAATCCATATTTTCTGGAGTTACAACAGTTTTCGGTGGTCCAGTACCTGGTGCATGTGGACACGACTTCCTTCGTAAATAATATATAATATGCTAGTTACATATTACCACAACTGCGTATTTAATTATATGGATGTTAATTAAGCCTTCTTCTTCTTCAAACATATCGAGAAAACAACTTAAGTCTACTGACGCTACTTTGATTTTCGGCTAATTTACCGAATTTTATGCATTTTTCACACAGATAAGTAACAAATAACGCTGATTTGAACCGTAACACTTAATAACATAGTTTTATTCAAACAGGATATAATAAACACACAACATAACAATTTTAATTCAATCGCCGGACGAACATCTGTTCACGTTGACATTTTCATGGCAAGTACCTGTCGGTTCCTATCTTTTTTTCAACATATAACCATGGCAACATCAAAATACAAACAAAAATAGGTACATTTTACAGAAAACATGTGACTTCCTCAACCAATGGGAAAGCAGAATGAAATTAACACAAATTAACCAAATCTTAAATATTTAAATGACTTTCTGAAAATACCATTTACATTAACACTGAAATTATAGCCATATTCCTAATTTAAAAAGGAATATTTTGACACTTCACACGGCCTATCAATTATTTTTTTATCAAAATTCATATTCATTTTAAACATAAATCACCTTAAATTAATAATATTACAATGAATGAGTATTAAAAATTGACAGTTGACACAAATCTAATGTTTTATTGTTTTCCACGTGAAAAATTTACAGATAAGTTTGATAAATACCTCTAATACCTTCATACATATATTACGACTGCAAACAAGCAAAACGAAACAGAGAATTCAAAGGCTAGACACGAGATCATCCCAAACAAAATCAACGAAGATGACAAACACTAATTGAATATGACCTCTACTTGTTTTTAACAATTTATTTTTCATGTTTAAAGCTTAAAATCACTTAAAGTTATCTAAATATGTTAATTGTCTATTAGATTATCTAAATCAAGGTTCATATAACACAGCAATATATATATATATATATATATATATATATATATATATATATATTATATTAAGTACTTTAATACCTTTTACAAACCACGTCAATATTATCTGTTCCTTTTAAAGCCCATTCTGTATCATGAATGCGATGATTATAATAAATACAAAGGAATTCCCTTAGCTGCAGGTATGTTTTGGCAAACTATACAGTTGCAAATGCAAGAACCATTCGTGGGCAGAAACACCAAATATAACAAATAATTGCATATTTATACGCATCAACCGCGACTGCATTAGGCAATGGGTATCCAGAATTTTGGCTCAATCGTGCGTTCGAATTATCGTTTTTCGTTCAATTATTCAAAAATAGACAAATGACATTTTTTTAAACTCGCATGTAAGTACGTGTAATAAACATGGATAAAGAAATAGGTTTCCGTGGATATTTATTTTGTGGAATATTAGTGAGAAAAATTATAAATGCGAATCTCTACGTAAGGAGGTGCGGCCTTGCTTCCTTAAAGTTGTATATTTATTTTTAAATAGTTCTAGCCGAGGGAGCTACAACGTCTTAAGAAGAGCGTAGTAAAAGGATCATAATATTACCAATCCATACAATATAGCTGCCCATGTCACACAAAAGTGGTGTGTCACGTCATCTACTGAATTTGTGTAAGTGTGTCTCCCTTTGAACTTCTTATACAAATGGACCAAATTTCTGAAAACCAAGGTTTATTCGCGACTTAATATATTATAAGAACTCTAACAATAGCGTATGGTTTTCTTGTCACCTACTAACACCTTACTGATTGCTTTTTGTTTATTTCTGACGTGCTGTCTATGGTTCATAGGCTCAAAATACAATATATTAGCCGGCTAAACACACGGAAAACTTTTTCCAAATTTTTATGTATGCTAAATAAACTAAAAAAACTTTGTACTCTAAAATATTCGAAATAATTTGAAATTCTAATCTTCCAATTTTCAAATCTATATCTCAGACCGTTTTAGCAAGAGAGTTTCGGTTCCCTCTTTACAGCTAGCCTGTATTTGGTCGAACTTCAAAACACTCTACATTTACTACGGAAAACTAAACCTTGCCATTTATAATTGCGTTTGATAAACTTTTTCCCTGTTCAACAACAAAATCCTCTTAAGATCTTAGGTAAATTACAAAAGTCTCACAATCTTATTTATAAACTTCAGGGAGCTGTAAAAAGATTTTAGAGCTTAAGGTGTAGATTTTGATAATCTGATCGGGCCTAAAACCTTTAGAAAATCTTTTGTACAAGGGTGTGTAATAAGATCTCTGCAAACTAGAACTGGTAGTTCCCGTCACCAGCAATGAACCGCAGTGTGAAATCTAATAAAATACACTTTAAAATACAGAGTCCACGTTTAGAATTTATCGATTTATGCTGTGATTTATTATGTATTCTTTTGAATTGATTTGTATATAATTAATTCTTCATTAAAGAATAAGCATAACTTTTATAAAAAAAACATTTTTAAAACATGAATAATGAATAATTAAAATTTGCATGCTTGGAAAGACTATTTTCTGCATTATTTTAGCTGCTGAAGGGATTTCCGCGCTCGTGATAAAAGCATGAAATTTTATGAACGCATTACCATCGAACGTAAATGTCAATTAGCGGAAGGATATCGTGATTAGCGCTGTTCATAGTTATCGATAATTTGAATAATTTATCAAATAACTGTATATATCGGATTAAAATAATAGTTATGCGAATTATTGCATAGCTGATCAGTATAATACAATTACGAGGTGGTTCATCATTTCCTGTCCCTGATATAGAAGCAAATGACTTGGACATTTGAAACAACTTTATTTCTCAATATAATCCCCTGAAAGGATAATACACTTAGATGATGCGGAGCTTGAATGCCTTTAGAAAAACAGTTTGTCCTGTGTTGCAAACCACTCATTCACAGCAGCCATCATCGTCCGTAAAATGAGACCTCCGGAGACATTCTTTTAATTTGGGACACAGGTGAAAGTCACTGGGGGGCAAATTTGGCGAATATGTGGATAATAGCCATAGAAACACAGCTTTTATGAGCGGGAGCG
>JABXWE010060440.1:0-21134 GCA_014611495.1 Limonius californicus
TTTATATATTATATACAATTTATTTTCGATAGTTCACAGAGTAATAAGAAAATTAATCATACTCTTTCATGTCGCAATAACAATGAAAAAGTATTCTCTAAATTGTACATTGAATACCTATTCAAGGTCACAAAGGAAATACTGAGATAAGAACAGTTTACCACGATAGTGGTTATCAATATGCTGGCTTAACTTACATTAGAGTTCTATTGTAAGATTTTTTAAAAATTGTTAGTACTTCTCGTTTAAATGTTCAATTCCGCATAAAAAGAAGTTGTGTATTACAAGGAATACAAGTAAAATGCTAATGGCGTATTACAAAATAAAAGACAGCTTATATAAAATCACAGGTGGAACTCTTGAAATTTTAACATGCTTTTTTGGGCTATTCATTATTATTCGAAAAGTTTTGGCAAATGGAAATGTATTTTTAGCATACAACTCGAATAAATATTCACTTATAAGGTTGCATCTGTATTTAAGAATGAATAACATAGAAATACCCTGAATCACATTACTTTTCAGGATGAATATTTTTCGAGGTATATTATAAATTGGCTATACGTCTTTCATTAATTTCAAATAAACATTTTTTGGAAAAAACATACACGAAGCTTAAACCATAGACATTCTATGCTAACACGTATGCATAACAATATCAAGATTACATCAACATAGATTTATTTCATCTACATATCACAAAATGGCTATCTGTGGCTCAGTTTTACCAACTAATAAAAATATTCGAAAACACCACACATAACAAACATTAAATAAGTCCATTCCAATTATCGATTTTGAGAATAGTAAACCAGTAAACTTATCACAGACTTAAATAAATTATAGGAATATGATATGCAACTAATATTTATAAAATATAAAGTTAAAATCAATGAGAAAATAATAAAACGCAAATTCCTTCATAGTAAGTAGTTTAGCAACTCATAGTTCATGTGGTCCTTAAGATGATCTGCTATTTGGTACTATTCACTTACATTTTAGCTAAATACCAAATTAAGTAAGAGTACGCCACCATTATATAACTAATGCAATAAATAATAGTGCTTAATTTACAGTAATTATACTGATAATCGATATTCAAAGCACTTATGACAAAATAACGTTCGTTGTTGAACATGGTGGAATGCATAACTTTGCACTTGCATTCGTTAAATATTAAGTACACACCTTTTACTCATTTACACATACCAAATCGAGTTATTTTCCACGTATGTAATATGTTTTAAGTAGTCTAGACATTCATACAGCATTGGGCATCAGTCAGACTGAACGCAATCTACGGCAACAACAATTACATTTTATTAACATCCATTTGCATTAAATATGGCAATATATTTATGCTACTGCAAAATTCAATAACTGAAACTTTATTTAAGGAGATTAGCTAACGGTTATTATTCAACATTTTTTGTAATATACCCACAGTTTCTCTTTTATTTTATCAAAAAAAAAGCAACAGAAAATTTAAGCACTGACTAAATTTTGCTGTATGTTAAATCCAATTTCAATGTGAAATTTCTTTTGCATCATTATTTACATCTCCTGTGCTCAATTAAAAATTGCTTTTTGTTTCGCAAAATTTGTTTTTATGTAAAAAGTAACCTCCATAAATATACTAGATAATAATAAAATAGCCAAACCTAAATTCTAGTCAAAACAGAATTTTCATATAAAACATTTGTTGTAATTTAAAGATGGCTACAAAGGCTATTTTGTAAGAAGACTCCACAGATTTCATTTACAGAAAAATTCTTTTTCCTATTCCAAATATGTATATTTAAAACAGGAGAGAAATTCCTACCAGATTATGGAAAAAAGATTAAGTTTTTTTCCTAAGCGCAGTATGGTTATAGTTGCAACTATTTTGACGATTTTCCCCTTCCTTTTCACCATATATACATATCGATACAATTTGCAAAAACAAATGCTATTGTATTATTAATTACCGCTTGGAAAACAATGTTTAGGAGGTTCAGAAACTAACATTTATCAGCTATAGCAAACTAAATAACAATATGCAACTGTAGTTTAGGCCTACTAAACAAAATTGTGATAATTTTATAAAGCCCCACTTGAACTGAAGCATAAGTAAAATTTTTCTACCATAAAAATACAATTTTTCAATATTGGGAAATATATTCTCATGCAAAAAAATTTTATATTAAAATTGCGTTATGAATTGAACGAGGAAAATTTATTTTGTGGCGGAATAGTTTTTACTCAGCCACAAGAGATGCTGATTTATAAAACGTTTCAAGGTGTATTGGAAATGTTAGCTGCACAGTACTATACAAAATATCCCCATTTAATTATTAAAAATACATAAAATAGTAAAACTGAGATTGAAGCGAGTTATCCCGTTGTTAGAACTCTAACTATAGGTTATTATTGTTTTATTCAAGTAAAAATAAACCCATGGTCCACCTATCAGTTTCGAGTACTTTGGTCACATTTGTTAAATAAAAACCCAAACTTAGCAACTGTTAGATATTCTAAACAAACAATTTTAAAGGTGATAAATACAGTGTAAACTCTATATAGCAGGAGCGGCCAATCTGCGGCTCGCGAGCTACATGCGGCTCTTTGAAGGATTATTTGTGGCTCTCGATAAATGTACCCGAGCTCCCTTTTCATTTTTGTGCTATTATATTTTAAAAAATTATTATCGTTCCGTATGTGTTTCAAAATGTCTTCTAAATTACTGACAACAAATATGAAAGACTAAGTGCAACATTGTAACAAATTTCATTTCCGTCCAAGTTAAGAATGATATGACTCATCGAAAACTGCGCGAACGAACATAAACAGTGGCGTAATCGTCCGACTCCAGACCGATTTTGAATTTGTAAACTTTCATTGCAACGGACAGATGACATTGTGCTCTGGAGGAAACAATTTGTATCACTCTTGCTACGGATATAATTTGTAATCTGGAATTTTTGGTAAGTTAACTAAATTTGTTTTGTAGTATGTAACACGTGTTGTTATTGTTTTAATAACACAAAACTTGTATTTTCTAAATTTCTTTATTTATTTCCAGTTCTTTTAAAAATATGACGACAGAGAACGAAAATAAAAAAGAAAATACGAGCAAAAAAATAGAAGTTTTAATAATGAGTGGGAGGAGAATTTCTTTTTTATTGACAATAACGGAAAAGCATTATGTGTTATTTGTAATTCTACGGTCAAAAATTATAAAGCTAGCAATTTACGTCGACATTATGAAACCAATCATCCTCAGTTTTCTAATCAGTATCCACCAAATTCCAAATTAAGATCAAATAAACTTGCTTCTTTAAAATCAAATTTAAATAAACTACAGTCAATTTTGATGACCTTTAGCAATCAAGCTAATAATGTGGCTGAAGCCAGTTTTGTTATTGCCGGGAATATTGCTCGTGCAAAACGCCCGTATGGAGAGGGAGAGTTTATTAAAAAAAACTTGGAAGATGTACTTAAAGTTTTAGATCCAAATAATGCAGCATTGCACAAAGTTGTTTCGCAAATTCCCATCTCGAGACACACAACCGAACGACGCATAACTGCAATTAATACATCTCTTGAATATAATTTAAAAAATGATTTGAAGAACTGTATTGCATTCAGCTTAGCCCTTGACGAATCGACAGATATCACAGATCTTCCACAATTGGCAGTTTACATACGTTTTGTTTCACCTGACTTCGTTGTTAAAGAAGAATTATTAGATTTAGTAGCACTTCAAGAGTCAACCCGGGGTGTCGATATTAAAAATGCATTAGATTCCATAATGAAAACTTTTTGATGTGCCTCTTAATAAACTTGTAAGCATTGCAACTGATGGAGCTCCGGCAATGCTGGGTAAAAAAATCAGTCTTATTGGGCTTTTAAGAGATGATTCTCAAATTCCACAATTCATACCGATTCACTGCATAATTCACCGAGAACATCTCGTTACAAAATATTTAAAATATCCTGATGTTATGAAAACAGTGTTACACATTGTAAATTACATTCGCACAAATGCAAAAAATCATCTACAATTCAAAAATTTCCTTCAAGAATTAAAGGACGAAGAACTTCCAAATGACATTAATTTCTTTTGCATCATTAGATGGTTATCTAGCTACAACGAATTAAATCGTTTTGTAGATTTGTTTGATCCGATAACTGCATTTCTAAAAGAAAAGGAAATAACCTATTCAGAATTAGACGATGACGAGTGGTTACAAGACTTAATGTTTTTGACTGATGTCATGGTACATTTGCAAACACTGAATTTACAATTGCAGGGGAAAGATAAAATAATATCTGACCTCTCACAGTGTATATTTAGTTTTCAAACTAAATTACAACTTTTTCAAAAGGACATTAAAAATAAAACATTTTGTCATTTTCCTCGAATTAAAAAAATTTGTTCCAATATTAAACAAGAAAAACTCAACGAGTATGTAAAAAGCTAGAAGGAATATTGACGGAATTCCAAAATAGATTTCAAGACTTGAAATATTTTAAATCGTCTCTTGATTTTTTTCTGAATCCATTTGAAATTAACATAATTCAAGGTGAGTTTTCCATTTCCAATATAATTATGACCCAAAAAGCATCTGGAGAATTAGAATTAATAGAGATGCAAGAAGATCAAGCTCTACAATTAAAATATAAGTCGACGTCGATTACTGAATTTTGGAAATTTGTACCAGAATCGAAGTATTCTGAATTAACAAAGGCTGCTTGTCGAATTATTTCAATATTCGGAACAACGTACTTATGTGAATCATTTTATTCCACTTTAAAATTCGTGAAATCCAAACACCGATCAGTATTAACTAACCAGCATCTCAAAGAATTACTGAGAAGTGCTGTCACCAATTATTCACCAAATTTTAAAGAATTATCAAGAGAAGTAAAATAAATGTGTTTAATTTTTAATATTTAAATTCAATACACATATTTTGTACTTTTATTTATGTTCTCAATAAATATAATTTCTGTAAAAAAAATTTTTTAATACCTTTTTTGCATACCTTTTAAATACGTATTTAATTGCGGCTCGCGAAAAATTTCAAATTTTGAAAAATGGCTCGGACTATCAAGGAGCTTGGCCACCCCTGCTATATAGCCACACTTAAGGGACTGCGCATTGTATGGCGTTATTGAGAGTTGTCATTAAATGGAAAGAAGAAAAATCAATATTATTTTACTATTATGATACATATGTATTTACTAATAAAGTAGGTATGATGCCCACAGCTGAGGTAAATACGTGCAAGGTAATCACAACAAACAAAAGAACGAATTTCTTAAAATCTTGGGTACCTATGATGCCCACAGTCGAGGTAAATAGGTGCTAGACAATAAAGCAACAAAATAACAAACAAAAGAACCTACACAGCTGCAGTTCTTATTAATTTCGGCAACTTAGAAAGTACTGTTTATTGCTTAATATGACATATTGTTGTCGTTATTTAGAGTGGGTGTGATGCTACATAGAGTGTATCATTGTATGGACAACAAGGTAAACAACCAAAGTCAAGTAATTTCGATGTTTTAGGGAGTTTGTCGTTAAATCGAGTGGCCTTAAATGGAGTTTACACTGTATAAGCTAACAGGTATTTCCACAGGGAGAGATGTATTAGTTAAAGTTTCCATTACACCTCTAAACACAAGTAGCAGCTATTTGTTTCTAAAAATAGTTCTTCACACTGCAGTTATTTGGATGAAAAAAACATTTTTCCATTTGTCACCAAACAATGTACAAAGTTTACTATTATGACAATGCATTTTTAAACATTTTAAATTCCCCTAAAACTATAAAATTTTCAAAAAACAAATATGAAACAAAATATTTTTATGTTAACAAGTAAAACATTTGGGACTTCTCCAACTAGCACAAATGGTGCTTCGTAAAACTCCTTTACATGGTTGTAATAAGAAGGAAAAAATCTATTACAGTGCCTGCAAAAATACGCATGTCGCTATAGAAAAAAAAAAGTTGAATATCGGCTTCTGAAACCATAATTTTTCGTGTGCCATCTTAAAGATATTTGTAGATTCACAATAAAAACCCATAAAGTAAAAAAAAAACTAAACAATTTAAAAATTTCATTTTTAACAATCTATAACATTTCCACAGTGAAAAAAAAATGGGAAATTCTTTACTACTTTTTTGATTGTTTTTAATCTTGCTTTGAAATAGTTTATCCTACTTGCATATAAGAAATTCTGATGGGAACTGGCAACTGCAATTTGTGAATGGTCATGCATCTTCAGTCTGGCTGCTGTTTTACTGTTTGTTTTTAAACCCTGCCAGCAACCACCCAATCTGGATCTGAGATATATAAATATATTTACAAAATGCTTTAAACAGTTTAAACACACGTACAGGTACATGAATGTATATAATAATCACTCTTCCGCAGTAAGACAGTTAACATTTGTACAACTTTTAAAGTCAACCTATAATAGAATTTCGATACAACTAAAATATTGATAACTGCAAATAATAATGGAAATTTTGTTATTGTTAGACGGCAACAAATTTCATACAATAAATAAAAACAACTTATTACATAACAAGGGGAAAATTACACAGGGAACCATTCAAATAACAATTTTAAGGGTTTCTTAAACCTTAAAAATCACAGCTGTACATTATTTTTAATAATCTAAGTAGCTATGAAACTATACAGGAATTTCTAAGACCCTTAAAATTGTTTAGAACTATAAAAACCGCGGCACAGGCGCCCGATAGGGTTGCGAATCAGATCGATGGTGGGGATAAGTGCTGGGAGGATACCTGTGATAAGTTATAGGATGATGAAGAGGGTTAGGTAGGCCCTGATTGTTTCCAATAGAGCCGTGCAAGTGAGTAGCACCATCACCTAAATCCAACTCCATTTCCTGCTGCTCCTGCAACTGAAGCTGTCCTATGCTGGCAGTAGCCATTGCAACATCCGGCATAATATCAGAGAGATGTCCGTCACTACATGAACTACTTTCAGGCTCGTTAGGAAATCGAAACTCTCCTTCAGGAACAACTGCAGGCAATTCGTGGCGATGCGGGTAATTCCCCTGCCTAGGGAAAGTCATATTTCGTCCATACCCTCGAGTAGGTACAGTTGCTTTATTTGGCGAGGGCTGAATCGACTCATCGTTGGCACTACCAATATCATTATCACTGGGATCTGGGACACAAAAGCAGTTTTCTAACATATCCGCTACAGGGTCTGGCAAATTAAATTCACGAACAACTCTTAACCTAATTTGTCTGTTTATATCATGACGTGACGATAGCGGCATGTTAATCGCCCGCTGGCAACTAGGAGCTTGACGTAATTTTTGTTCCCGCTTTAACATAGCATTCATTATCGCCGGATCCGGCACGGGCAGTGCTGCTGCAAGAACATCTACTCCAACCGTGCCATGTGCCCGTGGCTTATCCTCTACCATGTAAAGAGTGTCCGGGATATCCTGCATATACCGTGCACGACGCATTCGGAGCAATTCTACTTCCTCAACCAACTGATCTTCCACTAACACCTTTATCTCTTCATAGTAAGGCATAAATAGTCTAGGCCGTACGAACAACCCATTATTTTTGCCACCACGAATCCAAGCGTTGACACGAAGGTTTTCATCTCCACCAATCATGTGACTTGGAGGAGTGCTAACAAGACCTCGGCGAATGGCTTGATTTAAAATATCACTGTTTGGCGGCAACACGTGGTCTATATGCACTAAGGGGAGTAAGTCGGAAAGTATTTCTCGCAGTTCGACATCACTTAAATCTCGTTTTTTCACCCCTTTACGTGTGACGGAGTGGGCAGTGTGGTTTAATAAATTAGGTTCTGTTAAACGAATCAACAATTGTAAAGCGTCTACGCAAAAGAATTTATTTACATACCTCTGTCTTCCATTCTTCTGACTAGTTCATTTTCGCCCCATTTAAGAACCGCATGTAATACCTCCAATTCGCTGGCTTGAAGGAACGGATTCTTTAATGCTTCACCTAGTTGCATTTTGTCCAGTTGATGTAAAACAGACGACTGAGCAACTGCTTGAAATTCTTCCCGTAAGAAGTGTAAAGCCTGAAAAAGAACAAGTTTTTAACAGTGTTGCCAATCCGTCAGGAATCCTGCTAAATGTAGGAATTATTCTCCATAAAACACCTTTACTTAAAAAAAATGATTCTTTTCAGAACCACCAATTCTTCTAAAAAAGAATTCTGACGGCGCGAACGTTAATTTAGAAACGCAACAAATATTACGTAAATACACATCCGGTAAATCAAGCGTTTGTTTACATTCTAGCTCAATGCTCAACAAATAGAGTTTAGTGCAGTACAATACAGAGTATTTATTACGGTACATGTCAGGTATATACACACCAAATTGCTCATTTAATTATATATTTGTATACGTTGGTATCTTGGTATCTATTGACCACGCCCATGCATCCACTTTAAGACAGTATTTGAACTCTTACCTGTCGATGAACCCAGGCTGAACCATGTGGTTGATGAGACCATTGTAAGACCACAGATAGGGTTTCTAAGGACAGCCATTCAAGTATGAGGTCCTCACAGCCTTGAGAAAGGATATCTAATTCAAGGAACCTGCCAATTTGATACAGTTCCATGGCTTCTTCTAAAGGAGAAGGTCTGGCTCGTCCCGTATGTGCTAAAGCTTGTGCTTCACCGAGACCTCCCCCACAACCACCCCTTGATATAAGTGATAAGTCTACTTGATCCAGATATATGGCATGTAAAAGAACTCTTGCATATCTGTAGAAAAAAAAAAAGGCGTGATTAAACATGTATAAAAACGTATGTACTATTGATTTACCGTTTTGGTATAACACTTTCATCGAGAACAATCCGAGTAGGAATATGAAGTGCCCTCTCTGTATGTTCTTCACCTGTACGGGACCGTCTTTGGAGTAAATTACGAAAGAAAGGAGATCTTGCAGACAATATTGCTTTATGGCACGGTAATTCCAATTTAGGTCTGAATCCATACTCTGAACTGCCAGAATCGGGTCTTTGGCAGTCGGAGCCATCGGAAGTGAACACAAGAGCGGCATCGGCATAATCTCCTGTCTCTAACAAATATCGCAGATCAGTTTCTAACGCATTTGGAGTTCCAAACTCTTCACGTAAGCGTCTAAGTAAATTTAAATCTATGTTAGTATCATGGGGACAAATGTCCCCCGTATATAGGTATCGTAGCAACGCTGAAAACAACTGTACATCAACTGTGGTGGTTCGTAGTTCAAGGCAAATTCTAGCACCGTAACCTGGACACCCTGCTAGCAAGTCTCTGAAATACGGACATCTAGCTGATAACAGGGCACGATGTATGGGAAAACATGCGCCTCGGTAAACCAGATCTGCATCTGTACAATATTTGAAATCATACAAGGCAGATAAATCTTGTTTGAATGTTGCTGCTGGTGGTCTTGCCAACTCTGCTTGCACACAGAGGTCTTTCAATGCTGCCAAAGCCTCATACTCCTCTAGAAGCGCAGCTATTTCTAACGGACTCCAATCAGACACTAGTTCTCTTAGCATGCGGCCATGATCGCATGCCTTGGACGAACGACGGCGACGTATAAACTTCTTCTTAAGTGTAGCCAACCCTGCTACTTTCTTTTTTCTCTCCCTTCAATTAAAAAAAATGTTTTAGTATAATAAAGCCCAAATAATTTAACTATCGAAAATTATACTGATTGTTAAGTGTTCTATTAAAGAGTAAAAAAATGTATTCAGTACAACAAAACAAAAATACTTTATTGAAAATGATATTGATGGTATGTGTTCTACTAAAAAGCTTCTTATTTTCCCCCTTAACAAAAAAACAATATAACTCTTTGTTTAAAATATTAATAGCTTCTTCAGTAATGTTATGATATATTCATACAGCGTTCGCAATAGCAGAATATTGCCTGAGTAGATGAAAGTATATTAAATTATAAAACTGTGGACTGGCTGATTTTTATTGCCCTAAAACTTGGTGTATCTATTCATACATACCACTTTTTGTTTTTGCAGGTTGTAGTTACCAATACAAAATCCCTCAGAGTTAATTATGTATTTAGAGTATCTACTGATGGCACCAGAAACTTTTGATTGGGGAACCCAACAGAGAATCAGGTCAAAGTCTATTGTATTATCAATTTTTTAAATATGTAAAATATTGAAAAAAATCATAAATAATTTCGAGGCAATAATTATTATTATTTTATCTATATACCATGCATATCTGGTACAACTGTATACTTAAAAACTATTTATCTATTTTAATGGCTGTAAGTAAACACAACTGTTCCTTTAACTGAAATTATATTTCGAGCAAAATCTTTCTCATTGGTTGAAGTAGACAGGATGCAAAGCCTATCATTAACCACTCTACTTTTCATTAACTCTCTTCAAGCTTAAAAACAACCTATCATATGAAGTAGTTGAAACCAGCAATTTTGTAATGTTTAGTAAATTTTACATTGTTTCTCACGCTTCACAATATTAACCTATAAATTGACAATTTCAGCTGAATAAACTTTATCGTTTTTATGAAACATTATTGGATATAAAAAACAGGCATCTACAGAACTATATATACACCATAAGGACTATTTTGGTACAAGGGTTTCATTTGAACTATATTTCTCTCTAGTCCAATTTGTATACACTGAAATATCATGTAGTTTATAGGGTTTCAATTTGTTTTTTTCGCATCTGCCAGCTATCCTAATGAGCTACTGGGTTGAATTAAATTTAAATATCATAATTCTGACACCAGGTTTCACCTCGGCTATACAAATTACATACATTGCATTATTACTATTGCAAAGTAATCTGCAACAACTATATATAAAAGAATATTGTAATAAGTTTGATTTTCAAATACTTATGTTAGTAAATCAACAATAATAAATATGTATAAAATAATTCTAGTGTTGGTATATGATGATTAAAAGCAGGTTATTTTAAACTCATTGCCGATATAAATGTAAAATCAGCATGGTAGGTATACCACTACGATTTTGGATAGACAACACTATAAAATAAAAAGTTGTTACGATCTAATTTGTGTGTATATGCTGCACCAGCACCGAACAGGTATTAACTATTTGATTCTACATGCATGTATCGCATGTTAGTTTGCATTTTTTCTTTATATATATATATATATATATATAAAAACCCCTGGTAGCCCAGTGGTAAGAGGGCTAGGCTCGCAATGCGAAGTTCGAACCTTGGGATAGGCAGAAATTTTTCTGTAAGTCCTAAGGTCGGTATCGAGTTCGGTAATCCATTCGACGTTGGGTTACAATTAACGGCGTTTCTCCTAACCACTGGCTGACCAGGAGAAGTAACAAGGCCACACACAACATCATACACACAATTAACACAAATAGTGAAAATGGATAGAGCGAATGTAGTTCAGGGGAGCGGGAGGAGCGTGATGCAAGTCCGAAGGGGACTCATCACCTTCAATTAATCCCGATTGTATGAATGGCAACTTCGACACCGTAACGTAAAAGAGGAATTGATAAAGAAAGAAAGAAAGAAAGATATATATATATATATATAAAGTCAAATCCAGAAGATGTAATTGTACATTTCACGAAAACTGTAATTTCAAAGTTTTCCACCACCTGGACAAAAATCCCATCCATGTCATGAAGTGCAACCCATCCTCTTCCAGATGGTGAAATTATATGAGACTACAGCATTTGGATAAGCAAACTGTCCATTTCATGAAAAGGTGGGATAGAAAACAATATTTGATGTAATAATTGTTGCGTTGTCACAAATGGATGTCCAATTCATGTAAAGGTCGTATGATCACGGACCACCTGTCAAACAGTGCCATTTTAAGAGTTGTGTTTTGTGTGATGAGTTGTGAGTTGTTGTGGTTTGTTTTCATTTCGGGGTTCTTTTCTCATTACCTAATTATTGGTGTGACATGGAGTACGACGCTAAAGACAATTTCTTCAATGAAATCGAGCAATATTACGCAAGACAACCAAGAAAAAAGCTCTTCTCCAAAGAGGCACAAGCTGCTGTTGTTGAAGAAATTCTATGTGCCAAAGTTTATATAAGATAGGTACTATTTATTCCAGGAGCCAGAAGAGTAGCAGAGAGTATTACCTGTTTGCCACTTATGATGTTTTGTCTCTTGGCAATGAGAAATTTGTAATAAAAAACGCGACAAAATGGAAGACACTGAAATTAGATACCTCGTCGCATACGAAGACCTCTGTGGTCGGTGTCACGAAATACACGTTTCAACAGGACATGGAGGAAATGTAAAGATGAGAAATGCTACAAAAATCAAATACTGTGTGCCTAGACCTTGCATTGAAGCATATTTAGAAAGCTGCAAATCATGCAATGAGAAGAAAAGCATATCTTATAAACTTGTCATGAAGCCAATAACACCGAAAGATTTTAATGACAGAGGACAGATAGATCTTATCGATTTTCAATATCTTCCAGATGGCAAACTTAAGTCGATATTGAAATACCAAGATCACAGTATTAAATTCGTTTGCTTGAGCCCTTGGAGATGAAAAGAGCTGCGGAGGTGGCTTCTCAGCTGCTGAAAATCTTCCTAACTTTTGGGGCACCCCGCATCTTACAAAACGATAACGATCGTGAATTTGTGAACTAGCTAATCAAGGAATTGAAAGAATGGTGGCCTGAAGGTGTTATCGTAAATGGGCGTCCCCGTCATCCACAAAATTAGGGCAGCATCGAGCGCAGTAATCAGGACATCGAGAATATGATCAGATCTTGGATGCCTGATAATGATTCAACACACAGCGCAATCGGGCTTCATTTTGTGCAATGGCAAAAAAATATTTCCCATCGTCAAATTATCGGGCGATCTCCATATAAAGCACATTTTGGCCATAATTCGCGTGTGGGTTTCATTACTTCCAACCTGCTGAAAGAAGACCTAGAACACTTAGTGAATGAAGAAGACCTGGATACTCTTGCTGATGAAGAATTACCGCAGGTCACCAAATGAAACGTGAACTGGAGAAGATGACAAAGATGAAGGGATACTTGACTGTCACAGTCGAAACAAATAATAAATTTGACAATGATGAGATCGATAGTGAGCTGAACAATCGAGCAAAAAGATTCGAAATGAGACAGAAGCAGCCTGTGAACGTCAAAAACGTTCGGCAGAGAAAATACTGCGTTTAATGTAAATGATTGTGTTTCTTGTTTTTCATTACAACATACAGTGTTGTAGTATTCGTCAAATATTTGTGTTTGTTCTTCGTTTGAATGTTTAATGTTTATTTTTTTGACATATATTAGTATACCTAATTTTTTTTCTTTTTTAGTATAATAAAGAAAAAAAAACAAAAACTCCTTTTTTCTTACCACTTCACTACATAGCTATAGGTATGAAAACAAGAATCACAAAATGGACATCCACTTGCGACGACCCAACAATATTACAACAAATATTGTTTTCTATCCCACCTTTTCATGAAATAGACAATTTGCTTATCCAAATGTTGTAGTCTTGTATAATGTCACCATCTGGAAGAGGCTGGGTTTCACTTCATGAAATGGATGAGATTTTTGTCCAGGTGGCGGAAAACTTTGAAATTACAGTATGAGGAGGCGCTTCATGAAGTAGATGTCCTTTTCATGAAATGTACAATTACATCTTCTGGATTCGACATACAATATATATATACAACAATTTATGATCACGTTTTAGAGAACGAATTGAATTTAACATGGCAGTATTTAAAAAAAATGCAATTGGGATTTCATCACTGCTCATTGGTGATATGTCATAAGATTTTATGGGGATTCCTCACATTTAGTTAATACCCATATGATGTATAGTATAAAAGTTATGGTTGATTATAGCCTGATAATAAATATTAAGACAGAAGCCCAAAACATGTAAATTGTATGTTAAATGGGCATCCTTCTATCAACTTCACCATTATATTAGGAAACTTTTCTGACTGCATGGTAGAGGTGATTTTCCTATCAAAATAAGTTTTCAAAATTATCAACCTACAGAAAATAAATCTGATCATGTTAAAACATTTAAAATGCGAACTGGAACATAATCACAAAAATCGAAGATTGTGATCTTGCTGGCCTACCTACCACAACTCTAAGATAATAGACTCTTCTCAAACACCACAATTAGTCATCCATTGGTCATCCTATGGGTTCCGGGCCATAGTGGAATAAGTGGCAATGAGAAAGCTGATGCCCTAGCTGTGGCTGGGGCCTCTGAACCTTTATTAGGTCCAGAGTCAGCTTTTGGAACAGCCCCCAAACATGTGAGGCACGAGATCTGGAATCACGCAAACGCTCCATTTCAGCACTCTTGGACCTCCAGACTCACACCCAGACAGGCTGGAGCCTTCATCAAGAACCCTACGCCTAAATCGGTAGACTATATTCTGAATTTAAGCAGAAGACAAATCAGGATAATAATGGGCCTCCTTACAGGCCACGGACACCTGAATAGTCATCTCCACACTATAGGGATTGTGCTAAACAACCAATGTAGGAAATGTCAACAGCAAGAGGAAACCTCTGAACATGTCCTCTGCAAATGCAAGGCATTAGCGGCCTTAAGACACAAACACCTTGGATCTCCCTTTCTCGAACCAAGAGACATTCAAGACATGCCCTTGAACAGGATTCTGTCCTTCGCCGAAGCGACGCACCTGTTCAGGGAGTGAAGTCTTTTGCAACCCCTAGAGAGCACAATGGGCCCTGATGGCCTAAGTGCAGGAGCTTGCTCTGACCCAGAGAATCATCATCATCATCATCATCCATTTTCTGATGGAAAACAACTGCAAATTGGTAGTAAACCTACATCCTATTAGCCGAAAAGTCTATTGGCGCTTATATCCAAAATATTCGAAAGATTTTTCCTTAACAGAATAAGTGAAATTGTACCCCTGGATGACCTTATTTCTGAACATCAACTTAAATTAAAGAAAAAACATTCAATAGTTAACAAAATCAAAGCGACTCTGGAAAAGAAGGAAATGTATACTGCAGTTTTACTCCATGTACAACAGGCCTTGTATGATGGGCTGTTATATATACTAAGAATTCATATGTCTAGTCAAATATATCTACTTCTAAGATTGTATATCTGTTAAAAAAAATTTCAAGTCAATATCAATAGTGTCCTATCTAATTACCAGCCTATAACTCTGGAGTACGTCAAGGTAGTGAGCTCGCACCACTCCTGTATTTACTTTATACTGCGGCTGTACCTATCACCGATAACACTACAACAGCCACATTTGCTGATGACACAGCAATTATATTTTCATTCGTAAATCCCATTAGAACATCAGAAAATCTACAAAACCATCTGCACTTACTACAGGATTGGTCAAGAGGATGGAAAATTAAAATTAACAACGAAAAATCCTCGCAAATCACGTTCACCACAAGACAGAGTACTTGCCCTCAAGTCAACATAAATGATGCTCCAATTACAGTAAAAACGGTAGTTAAATATCTTAGTCTCCATTTGGACCAGAAGCACACGTGGAAAGAAGACATTAAAACCAAAAAGGCCCAATTAAATCTAAAACTGAAACAAATCTACTAGTTATTTTAAAAATCATAGCTATCAGTATCCTTAAACCCATTTGGGCTTATGGATCATCGAACTGTGGGGATGCAGCAAACACTCCAATAGTAACATTCTACAAACCTTCCAATCAAAAACACTATGCATGATAGCTAATGCCCAGGGTACGTGTTCAACCAAATCCTTCATGATGATCTTGGTATACCATTTATAAATTATGTGATTAGTTTCCAAATCCAAAGAATGCTACACCCACCAAAGCAATCAGCTCAGAAGTGAACTCTACAATCAGGCCCTAGTGGGAAAGAGATAATTTGGCTAGAAGACCCAGCTACACCAGTGAACGTGAGGAACCATTAATTGATAGTACCCGTTTTAAGTTAATTGAACTTACAAAACATTTTCTTATTACTCTGTATAAACTTTAAAAAATTGGCAGTAAGTAGAAGTTAATTCGGTTTGTATAAACAAAAAAATAAAATTTAGAAAAACATCATCTGTTGTCTAATCAATTATTAAAAAAAGCATGTGCATGTATGGAAGACATACATACCATCTTCTGAACAGTTCATCATCAGCAATTGTAGTATAGCAAAAATCATAGTCTAATAAAAATTAACTCAAATTCTAACTAAAGTCTGAAACTATTGACAGGTTTTCTAAAATATAAACTGGAAATCAAAAAGCAACCTATCGGAAGTTCAACCACAAGCTTTTAAACAGCAACTGAATACGACAGAATATAGTTTTGCACTCCAAACCATATAACTGAAATTCTGGTTCAAACAGAATACCTTACATTTTTTTACCAAATTCGTTTTATAAGTAAATATTTCGTTTATTGCATTTATACAATATAACCACTATCTTCACATATGGTATGAAGTGATAATTGCAATTCCTGTATTGAATATGACAAAGTGAACATCAATGCGCAGCATTGGCAAACTAGCTACAGCTGGGTGATACCACAATATGAATAACAATAGCAGGTTGTTACCATATTTTGCAAGGTATTAAAGTATCAAAAATATTGGAGTTCGAAAGGATTAAAGTATAAAAATTATCAATGTATTAAAGTCCATATCTACGAAATACGTATGTTCGGTACATTTTAGAGTAAGGATATACAGAATATAGGATTTATCAAAAAGAAATATTTAAATAGTGATGATGTACAACAGGCATGTCAAACATGCAGCCCTTGGGCCTCCTCCGCCAAAAAAATCTTATTTTTTGGAATTAAGGAAACCGCCAATATTTTATAGAAGGCCACAAGTATGCCTGTGTTGAACTACTCCTAATTTTCCTTATACCATACCTTTACAAAACAGAAGAAGCTCCTCCTTCACATATTTGCCTTATGGTACGTAAAACTACTTTCAAAAACTTCCCTATGAACTGTCAAAATACCTACAGTCACTATGAGGATGATTAAACACAACTTCTTTGGGTTAACTTCAAAGAAATCCTATGAAAGTTTCCAAACCATACACAAAATATAAAAATATACAAAGGTGAGCAGAAAAATCATCCTCTTTAGAAACTAAACTTTCTTTTAGGGGCTGCTACCAACTTAAAAATTTAAGTGATTATAGAAGGAGGTATCACTTTTAACATGTGTAAAACATTCTAAACCGTATTAAAAATCTACTCAGCAAAAGGCATAAAAACTTGGCTCATAAAATATGAGTTACTGCTTTTTAAAATCGGAGCAGACTTAGTATCAGTAAAGAAGAATTAGGTTAAATGAAGGCAACTGTCAAATGAAACAAAAAAATTGGATATGACTTTTATACAAGTATGTACTATAAGAGGATTTTTGAAAAAAGGGAAGTCTGTTCATAGTGCTAACAGAACAAGACCCACACAAACACGTTCATAAAAAAACCTGGTAGTGGATGACTCAGACTAACCCTCGCTCACAAAAAGAAAGGCGCTGTGCATGATACAACATAGCAAGTGATATCATCTATGGCACATAGATCTAAAAAATGATTGTTTTACATTTAGCATTCAACATTAGCAAAAACTGCCTATTTTTTTTACAAATGTTGCTGTTAAAAACTACATTTCTCATTTACAAAATAACTTGCTATCTATCATGGCTACTAGTCAGACAGTATATGAATTTTTGTTTGAACATATAACAATTAGACACACACTCCTGCATAGGCAGTATTCGTACCATTTAACGAACCTTCTGTATCATACTATTTCAGATTTCTGTAATGTACTTGGTATGCTAGTGTACAATGGTTGCAATCTACAACATTCTTACTTTTATCAATCAACCTTGTAAGTCACACAACTATAAAAATGGCGATGATCTTCATCATCATAATCAAAAGACGTGTAAACAATTTTTAGTTTTACAAGAAAGTGGGACCCATAAGCTGGTAAAAATTGTAGGTGATATAATGAAACTTCTATACTATAGAACAGTTTTGTACAGTCCCAACTCGGCATTCTATATTTGCAAGACTCACGAATGCGTGTTAAGGAGACATCGCACTGCAAGTAAACACTTACTACTTTAGGCTATTGTAAATTGCCGATTCACCTATTTTAATATGCATACTATTTATAATTAAAAATTTAATTATAACCAAAGCAATTTATAGATGTATTAATAAAAAAGTACATAGTAATTCTATTATAGTACAGTTGTAAATCTGACCATGCTTTGGTAAGAACTTCCAATTGCTATGACTTGATATTTGTACAGGCAACATGTAATTTAATAAGTTGTTTATACACACATAACCACCCTCCACTGAAAAGTTATACTTATTCAGAATGCTATATATATTACGGTAACCAATTCCTATTGTTGCTCTAAGTAAAGTACTTGCTAAACAAAGTTTGTATACTTAACACCAAGTGAAACATTTTCATGTTTTTAATTAGGTCACTCAAAATACAAGCTATACTATACTGGTAGTACATAAGTTAACATACCTGACAATGACACCCATCGAATCTCGATAAGCAGGTATGGAAGGATCCGTCAATCCCATGCCGGGTAAACCTCCAGAATCCCCAGCTGCTGAAGAACCGTTTGCACCCATTCTGCTCACAAATTCTTCTGTCATGCACTGCTCACTGCCTACACTCCACCAGCTGTGCTGCAGCGCGCACGGAAAGAGACAACCAAATAGGTTCATCACTTACGCAGACAGCAGCCTGCCATAGATTCGCACTCTGCTGAAAAGCGCAAAATATGTATATTACTATAAACTATACTATAAAGTATATTTAGGTTGTCATTATCAATATTATGAGAAATAAAGGCCACAGTTGGAACTGCAAGTATATATGTGGGATATAAGTGCTTGTTGACAACTTGGATCAAAATTGTTGAAATAACAGGTAAAGATGTTTTGTGGTTTCGGCGTAAAACGTCCAGTAAATGTGAATTTCTCACCTGCGTGTCGTAAAATCACATCTGAAATCATGTTGGTAATCCAATATTTATGGTATTTTGTAGAATCCATTGCTCTATGTATGAAAAATATGTGGAGTAGTAGCCATGTTTATATTCCTTAACTTCGGGGAATTTTTGACACTTGTAAACATTTAGCCGAGCACAGATAAGCGGAGAACAAACGGTAAATACACTACATACTGTTCTTGTGGTTCGGTTAATCCGTTAAGATTTACCGATTAAAACTCAAAATACAAGCGTTTGTAACTTTTGCACGGATCAGCAGTACACACGCGACAATAGCGATTTCTCTTGTTTGCGTTTACGTATGTCAGTGTCAGTGAATGCGCTCTCTATCTTCCTCTCTTATGAGTAAACAAATGGCCCCAACACTTTTACGCATGCGTCGTATGCCGCTCTGTAGCAACGGCTAAAGATTTGCTACAGATTTTACGCGCGTAATTTAAACAATTGCAACAACCGAATAGGATTAAAATATTACTTAAGCAGTGACGAAATATGCAACAACAATTTCATTTATTTAATTCTTCTGATAGAATAATAACATAAATTGATTTAATTTAAAACTATATTAGATATTGTTTTTATTAACAACCACTTTCAGTATTAATAAATATGTCAAGAAATATTTTTAAATACTTAAATTACTGATTGTTAATTATGAAACGTTATCTATAAATTCTTAAAATAAACTAATTAAATTACAAAACATTAATTTTAGTAACAATATGGGGGAAGCACTTGTCCAACAATGAGCTGTTGCGGACTAATAATAATAATAATATTAAGTAATATTAAAATTAGTTTTCAACCCTAGAATGGTAACTGGGTTCGTCGGTGACCCTAGACATATTATTTATGTAAGTTTATAGTTTATACGAATGCGCTTGTAGCTGCTTGCAGGTTGGATCCCTAGTACCTTCAGATTCCATTGAAATCTAGAAGTGGTTGTGTATCTACAGTTATTTTCTTGTCGATCGCGAAAACTACATATTGCACTATTTACCTTATTTGACCCCACGTTGCGGTTAACGTTAACACAGAAATCTCTGACGGTGACCTCAAGCTCTGATACCTACATTATTATTATTATTAGCCCCCAATATCTGATACATGTTACACAATAATTTTTCTAAGTTTCATGATGTTATTGTTTAACTAGGTGTCTTTATAATGTTTTATTACGAGAATGCAAATCATGGATTGTAGAGAATGACTTGTGATAGAAAAAACCTGAAATTACTAGCAAGAAACCTAATTATGGTAAACACTCTTCGCAAAATTCCGCAACAATACATCTACACTAAAACCATAGGCTAATAAATTTATTATTATTTATTAGCCTATGCTAAAACGAAACCAATACCTTGTTCAATGTTTGTGTTCAACGAAACCAACACAATTGTATTAGTTAATTATTAATACAGTTTTTTAGTAATAATTTTAGTAATTGTTTTGTTGTGCGTATGATTACGTAATCTCTAATTTATCGAATGATTTACGTAATTAATTTAAAGTATAATTTAATTCGGGGCAAATCGAGAACTTTACTTTTAATTTTAGAGAATTCTTATTATTATTATCGAGCTTTCGCGGTTCTTGTAGGCTTTGGTGTGAGGCAAGGCTAAGCTAGTTTGTGCTACGCACAACAGGGTCCGACTCTATGGGTTACCGTGTTGGTGCGTAACCGTACTTAACCTGCGCTATACAAGGTGCATGCGTGTGGAGTGTTGTTACTCCCCTAATGCGACCGTAACACGAGGACTGCCAATAATTTGATCCCCAATGGCAAATGGAGACCGGGAACCAGTACCGACCAACCAGAGAATTAGACAAATTTTCCAACCTCAGGAGTGATTTGAACCAGGAAACGTTTGAATTGTTACATCCAAAGCCTGACTCTCTTACCACTGAGCCACCTCAGTCTGTAAAGAATATATACATGAAGACAATCTAATTGATAATATAATAGATAATTTTACTTCCAGAGTTCTAAATTAATATTTTAGAAAACTTAGTAGAATTAGTAATGTTCGCTGAGGGACAGCCAAATAATGTATCTGATAGTTTACAAA
>JABXWE010060443.1:0-10437 GCA_014611495.1 Limonius californicus
AAATTGTCTATTATTGTTATTAAAATATAAATAATTTTTTTAACTTTTATATTTTAAAAAGTAAGAAATATAACATACAATATACAGGGAATTTTTCTTTTTAGTATACATTGCCTATGCATACTTAAAAAAAAAACGCGTCAATTTCGCCTATTGTGTAGGCAACCAACTATACCGACAACTAAAAAGCAGGAGCAATTGTGAATTATTTGAGTATGAAGGTTATGTTGATACAGTGTTTATATTAAATAAGTGTTTCACCCTGTATATAGGACGCAAATGATGATACTTATTTGTAAATTACAAAAATCGACAGGATTATTGTTCGTGGAAGGTCCGTGAACATTCTATTTTCTTTGTACAACAAAAATGCATCGGCGCTAAGATAGTGTAGTGGCAAGCAGTTGATTCGAGTTCGACTCCCGGCCGTCACAGATTTCATTTCTTCGGTTAAAACGTGATTACTTTTAGTTCTTATTTTATGATTTAAATTTTCTAACAATTGTTTGTATGGTTCGAATACAAGGAATAGGTCTTTCTGGATAATTTACTGAAAATAAGTCTCTCAGAGTTCTTGATCTGTTACCATTCTGATACCACATTAGAATTTGCACTTTTTGGTCTTTACTGTACATGGTTGTATAAAAAACGCAAGAAGACATTAAATAAAGACTAATTCTATTTTTTAACTTAAACTTAACTCCTTGTATTCCAATCATACAAACAATTGTTAGAAAATGTAAGTCAGAGTGATGCGTAATAAATTGCCATAAAATAAGAACTAAAAGTAATCACGTTTTAAGCGAAGAAATGAAATTAAATATGTTTACAAAAATTATAATTAAAAAAAATCTGTGGCGGCCTGGAGTCGAACTCGGATCAATTACTTGGAAGGCAGCGACGATAACCACTACACTATCTTAGCGCTGATGCATTTTTGTTGTACGAAGAAAATAGAATGTTCACGGACCTTACACGAACAATAATCCTGTCGATTTTTATAATTTACAAATAAGTATCATCATTTGCGTCCTATATACAGGGTGAAATACTTATTTAATATAAACACTGTATCAACATAACCTTCATACTCAAATAATTCATAACTGGTGACGTTTGCTCCTGCTTTTTAGTTGTCCGTATAGTTGGTTGCCTATACAATAGGCGAAATTGACGCGTTTTTTTAAAGGTATACATAGGCAATGTATACGAAAAAGAAAAATTCCCTGTATAACATTTTGTGCAATTCACTACTCCCTAATTTTTATTTGATTAAATACATAGTGTTGCAACAGATACTTATTTTTTAATACCTAGGTCAGGTACAGGTACTTCATAATTAGCGACCTCGATGCGGCAGTGCGAACAAGCGCTTCAGTTGAGGGCACAGTGAAATGCGGCTCAATCGGCAGCGGGTTCAAACCGCGGGGTATTTCACTTAGTTAAGACTTAAGACGCTCGCACCTCCTTGAAGTAATGCGAAAGCGCTTCAGGGGGGGGGGGCGTTGTGTGCATGTCAGCCTGTTTCTTCGAGGGGTTAGAATTTGGCCAGTGGTACTAAAAACCCGTTCCACAGATGTAGACAAGGGCAGCATTTTGAAAATGTTTCATATGTTTTCATAAATTTATAAACATTTAACGTCTTTTTATTTGTCTTGAAAGTAATTTATTAAATACTGTTTATCTTAATTCTGTATAGGTATAAATGCGACGCCATTAAAACTAGTGAAGGGCGTATCTCGAATTAAATCATACAAAATATTCAATTATGATTACATCTCGAGATGTGAGTAATTCATTAGGATTATAAAAACTTCTCGGATTACTCTCCTTGTGTTAATCGAAATATTGTTTGTATGGGTATATAATTTGAGTAGTATTCGAATGAATTTCTAATTCGACAAGATGCTAGAAGATAAACCTGGGGGTCGATTCTCGAAACCGTTCGCTTGCGAGTCGCATGCGTTAAGCCAGGATAGCGCATGGAAATCAAAGCATCGGTATTCTCGAGTAGTCGTATACGCTAAAATTCGATCGACTTCCATTCGCTTCGTAACGAGTGCCCCCAAACCACTCGCTTTCACTTAGCGTCTACGCTATCTGGTTTTCGCCTGCGCAGTGGTTCCATTCTACTCAGTTTAGTTGTGTTCGCTTGTTCGATATAACCTCAAATATTTGATTGTTTGCATTTATTATTTTTAACATGGCATTAAATGATTTGGTTTTGCTGTATGGAATTGGGGTTTTAGAGGAAGTCGAAAATAATGCCGAAAGACCGCCACGTCGATTCCACGACCGCGATGACCCGTTTGAATTATCAGATAAGCAATTTATTCGGTTATTTCGACTGACTAAAGAGTTGACGCGTTTTGTGATTGATCTAGTAGCAGAACATATACCTGCACCGTCAAGAGTATCTGGTTTAGATGTGCAAACTAAGGTAAATTTTAAAAAAGTAGGTATTTGTCTAATAATATATCTAATTTTTTATTCGCATTAAAGGTTATGATTGCCTTGCGATTCTTCGCAGCTGGAAGCTACCAATTAGATACTGCCTCAAATGTTTCTTTGGCAGTAAGTCAATCCTCTGTATCGAGAGCAGTAAATGAGGTGAGCGAGGTGTTGACAAACCCGATCATATTCAACGAATATGTTAAATTTCCAAGAAATGTGGGTGAACTGGATATTTTAAGAAATGAGTAAGTAGAGCAGTGACTAAAGCTAGTTTTAGAATTTTTCAATGTATGTTGTGCATTTACAATAACTTTGGTTTCAGATTTTACAGGCAGTTTGGATTTCCGGGGGTGATAGGATGCTTAGACTGCACCCATGTTGCCATTGTTCCTCCGAAAATAAATGCTCCTGTACAACCAGAAGCTATTTATGTTAATCGGAAAGGATACCATTCCATTAACGTTCAACTTGTAAGTGTCCTAATGCAACCAGTATATAAACGGCACTGTTATTTTAAAGCTGTGGCATTAATTAAGACTGATTATTTTTCACTTTAAATTTTAGATATGCGATTCGAGACTGAGGGTAATAAATGTGAATGCCAGATACCCAGGAAGCGTTCATGATTCATATATTTGGAATAATTCGACTGTGAAAGAACTTCTGGTGAATATGCATAGGAATGGATTGAATGACTATTACCTCCTAGGTAAACATCTTCGAAATTCAACATTATAATTTTTTTAAATTTTAATAAAGCTATAAAAAATTTTGTAATTATTATAAATACTCTTTTTAGGTGATTCGGGGTATGCATTACGACCATGGTGCTTAACACCATTAGAAGAAGACCCAGAGCCAGGTACACCCGAAGAATTGTACAATAACTGCCATAAATCCACAAGAAGCATAATAGAGAGATGCAATGGTGTATTGAAAATGCGTTTCCGGTGTTTATTAAAACATCGTGTGCTTCATTATGCACCCAATGTGGCATGCAAAATAATAAATGCTTGTGTTGTGCTCCATAACTTGTGCATTGAGCACAACGTTCCAGATCCAGAACCCGAGGAAGAAGATGGTATCGATTATGGCATATTAGTAAATAATCCGGAAGGAGATGAAAATGAGGTGGTTATACGTAGAGTAGACCCAGACTTAGCCGAAGCAAGACGCATGCAACGTCAACTGATTCGAAACCATTTTAATAGAAATTAGAATGTTATAGTCTACTTTTATGTTTGAATTTTGTTTCTCCTTGATTAACAGTAAATTGTAGTTACATTAAAGTGAAACATTCATAAAATAAAATCGTATAATTTTAAATGTGTTTATTATTATGTATATATAACTAATGAATAAGAACAATTTTAATTACAAACTATCGCTACTAACTAATACTAAATATCTAAAAACATTTTAACATATTAGGAAATAAAACAAATATTTTGAAGAACTTATTTGTTAGCCAATTTTTCCAATGCAGTGGCCATCCTATCAAATGCATTGGTTTGTTTGGCTAGCAATTCAATTTTTTGTTTGTAATAATTTTGTTTTATTTGATTTTTTAATATCACTGCCTCGGTTAAGGTAGCAGTTGCCTCCAGACTATGATGCAGTCGTTGTACTGCTACCCGTTTCTTTTTACCTGCAAGTAAAAATATTAAAATATCAAAAGTGTTGCATGTATTAAACTAAATCACAAGTAGTAGTAGTTAAAAAACTTTATTTTACTTTCTACACATTTAATTAAATTGTGTCCAAAAATACCTGCTGGGGTCTTTGAAGGTGTACCTTCATGTTTTACGTTCCTTCTTGTATCAGCAAGTGGGGTTGGTGGAATTTCTTTGCCAGCTGTTGAAGGTAGTCCTTCTTCAGATGTACTCGCTGGCACAACCACATGCACATGGGATACTAATAACAATAAGGAAACACTTAAAAATAATGTATTTAACTTGAGTTAATAAAATTATTGTACCTGCTGAAGTATCACCTGATGACTTGACTGATGCAATGGATGAAGAAGAAAAATATTGGTCAGCAACAATTTATACATCGTCCCCCAATATAGTTTTAAAGTCCTATAAAAAATAAACAATGTAGAGGAATTTACTTTATACAAAAAAATTTAATAGTATAACATAGTCAAATTCCGTAGCCGATTCTTTTATATCAGCATGTCCCTCTACTTGTGTTGGTGCAATTAAACATAGGACATCCTCCTCAACAGGTGTGAGCACCTCGTTAATTTCACCACCACCCCCTGTACCTCGACGATGAATATTTATTTTGGCTTTCTTCGTACGGGTTTTGTTTCGTTTATCTTGCCAAGTCTGAAACAAAGGCATTTGTATCTATTATTTAGCAGTGAAAAAAATTAATTATTTATTTTTACCTTACGCCACTGTACCCATGTTTTATTGGCGCCAGGAATTGCATTTAAAATTGCTGTTAATTGATGCCATAATAGTTGCGCTTGCTTGTACGTAAAAGAAGACGTGAATTTTCCAGATGTTAATTCCGGATGTACACTTAAAAATTCCAGCATTGTTCGCTGCTGAGAAACAGAAATTTTAGCACTTCTCTTGCTCTCCATATCCAAACTCAACAAACACTAAACAGCAGCCAACTTGTAACACACCTTTCTCTTGTGGATGCAAGTTTGAAAAGAACTTACCTTTAGGTACACTTACATAAATACCCTTTCCGGGAAAATCCAAGCGCATTTATTTATTTTTCGGACGGGATAAACAATAGGTAACTCTTCTTCTAGTTAAAGGAGGGGTAAAAGCTTTCTAATGTCGGGAAAACCAAACTACCTAACTAAAGAATTTCTGAAAGAGAATAATCCTTTGCATCCGTTTTGTTTATTTAGTCACTGAGGGGAATGAAACCAACTATAAAAATACCAAAATTTGGGAAACTGCAAACATAAAAATGCGCCAAAATGATTGGTTCTTATTGGTTTACAATTAAAATGCGTATGAAATAATCTCAGACGTTAGTACGCCACTCGCTAAGTAGCCCTTGCTAGCGAACACCGCTCGAGAATACGGTTTAGGTGTATTTTGCTTATCGAATGCGATACGAAGTATTCGCTACGTAGCGCACACGCTTGTAAGCGAACGGTTTCGAGAATCGGCCCCCTGGGACGCTGAAGTTACGATTACTTATATCTATATTTTTGATGTTGAAATTCAAAGATATTAATTGCAGAATTTTTTAGATTGATGATTATTCAATTGAATATGTTATTGTCATAAATTAGATAAATAAATAAAATAATTCAAGCAATTTATGTTATTGCAAAGAATATAGATAGCTCCCTATCTATATTCTTTGGTTACTGTTTAAAAATATCAAATAAACCAAATTATTGATCTTAATCAGTTACAATCATTTGTAATCTCTCCAGCTTTTCATATTACCTTTCCGTTTAAAAATACCAAACTGTAGGTACATCGTAACAGGAAGGGAGGCCGGGACAATTCGCCGAATGCCCAAAACGCCTACTCTATATTTCAGATGTCCGAAACACCGACGAGGCCCATGTTATGTTATGTTAAGTTTATGGGATCGTTCAGGCAATAAGATTGCCTCTCAACACTTTGACTTATATAGATCTTTTGTGAAACCTTGCTAACCTAGTATTACTCCTGAAGTCCTAAGCTTCTTACGAACTTTAAGATCTTCCTGGGAGCAACTTTGCTCAGGTGTGGTATACACCTTGTTTTATACGTCTTTTACGCGCGAATTACTAATAATCGCAAAACTGTGGGAGTTTGATGTTTAGCTAAAAAATTATGCAATGCGTGAGGTACCACATGCCATTTTCAAATTTACCTGCAAAGCCGTCCTTGAGGTTGTCTGACCTGCAATAAAAATTATATTTTTTGTCTATTATTAATCAGGAGATGCAGAAGTTATTTCCTCGGTAGGGTGCAGTAGAACTAATATTTATTAAATTTCGATTTAAAAATATTTACAGTCAAAAGCTGTAGAGTGGCAAATGGAATATTTATTAAATTAATACACTTTTAATATCTTTATTTCCTTGCTGGAGAGCCATTACAATTCTCAGTACAACGAGCAAAATCCTGTCAAGAATTATACTAGAAAGATTAAAAGAAGAGACACTGGCCCAGCTGAGGGATAATCAAGCAGGATTCAGACCTCGAAAAGCATGTATAGATCATATCGGTACACTAAGAATTATAATTGATGAAAGCAATGAATGGCAAAAGGACATATTCTTAGGCTTTGTAGATTTCACCAAAGCATTCGACAAAGTAGACAGAACCATAATGTGGGAAATTTTAAAAAATTATAGGATACCCGACAAATTTATCAGAATGATTAAAATGCTATACGAGAACTACCGTGCACGTATAATGCATAACGGGCTGATATTAGAGAGTATTGCAATTGAAACGGGGGTCAGACAAGGATGCATACTGTCCCCCCTACTATTCCTATTAGTAGTAGATTGGATAATGGCAAAATCAGTGGATAATAGAAGAGGCCTAACATGGAGATTCGACAAAAAACTTGAAGATCTTGAATTAATACGCTGATGATGTTTGCCTTATAACGGAGAAAAGTGAGCATCTCCAGAACAAACTAAACTTATTAATGCAAAATGCAGCAAAAACCGGGTTAAACATAAATATTAAAAAGACAAATACATTAACGACTAACGATAAAGATTCCAGTCACCTAGTACTAAATGGAGAAAAACTACACAATGCCCAAAGTTTCAACTATCTCGGAAGCACATTAGAGGGAAAGGGGGGTTGTCAAGCAGACGTCAAAGTGAGAATTGGTAAAGCACAATCATCCTTTAAAATGTTACAAAAAACATGGACATCAAACGAACTGTCAAGAAATAGGTACCAAGATCCGAATCTTCAATACAAATATAATCAGCGTACTTATATATGGATCCGAATCATGGGCCTTAAACCAGCAGCAAACAAAGGAAATTCAAACCTTCATCAATAAATGCCTAAAGAAAATACTGAAAATATACTGGCCTACTGTAATATCCAACACAGATTTATGGAACATTACGGGACAAGAACCCATCCATTTAAGTATAAAGAGACGCCGATGGAACTGGATCGGGCACACCTTGAGAAAACAAATCTCGGACATAACAAGACAAGCTCTCGAGTACACGGTAAAAGGAAAAAGGAAGCAGGGCAGACCAAACTTGACATGGAAGAGAAATGTATTGAAAGAATGTAAGGAGATAAATGTAACATGGAACCAAGTAAAGCAAGCAGCCCAAAATAAACACACCTGGAAAACTCTCGTCAATAAGTTGTGCGCGAATGCAGGAGATATTGTAGAAGATTAAGCACATCAAGTTTGTTATGTTCGTAACCCGTTAAAACTTATTAATTTTGTAAATGTGTTAAAAATAAAGTGTAAAAATTCAAGAAAAGAAAAATTAAATTAAACCAAACCAAAGCGAAAGTGAAATTGTGAACTAATACATTAGTGCAAGACTGACAACCCTGGACTAATTTATTCGAACTGTCTTGAAACGCCTGTGAAGGCGCCCTATAGTTCTTCGGGACTCAAAGGACTGATGATGATGATTTTCTTGCTGACCATTAGTCAAGTAATTTCAATAGAATTTTAGTAGCGCACAAACGATCGATAGGTACTTGCAATCTACATGATTAACTTAAACTTCTAACTCGAATCTCAGTTCCAGTACTCCAAAAAGAAACAATAGCCTATGTTGCAGCCAACAATAGAAATTTTGAACATTTGCAGCTTCCTGCTTTAGATGAAAATATCTGTAGACTTCTTTCCGTTTTCGGTACATTTAGATTCGCACAGGTATAGACGTACCTAAGTGCGGTTAAAATAGAAGCGGAACGGTTTTATACAAGGACGTCATAGACTAAAGAAGAACAAAATTAATACCAAATCTGCAATAAATGTTCTATAGATAAGGGTTAATATCCAAGGCCTGAATTTTTAAGCTAGATGATTAGGTTTTTAATTTGTAAACGAATAAATATGAAAGTTTCAAATATATATAGAAGTTCTAGGAAAATAATATATGGATTTGTAGGCCATTGAAATCATTGGTGTTAAGTTTTTACAGTTTGCATGAATTCTAAAGGTTTCATTTCGATTACCTTGATGGAAAAACCAAGACAAAAGGAAGTAATTTGTAATGGGAGCGAAGCAATACTTTCCTGTTAATATAAATGATTAGTCACAAAGTATCTACACTATTTTAGCTTCATATTGAAAATTACAAAAACAATAAAGCACCTATGTAGATATCGAAAACTTCAACATCATCACACCTACGCTAATATTATACTGACTTAGAAGTATTGTTGTGCACTTACGTTACAACACAAGATAAACATAATCGAAGGACCACTCATTATTAATTTATGAACGAGATTTATTTATTTTAACTGTTTATTTTTACACATATACAGTACACACTTATCTTAAACAAAAAAAAAACACTTTGCCTTAGCTGCGACAGCTACTTTTACAAAAAGCAGCTTACAAATCAACTTGTCGTGGCAACGGCCACAGATGCGCGAGAGCTTTTTTACTTAACCTTCATCGTTAAGGGATGAATGGTTTCCTTGTGTCGTTGTGTACATTGGTGTACCTTAAAATATTTGCCAGCTTATGTTAGCATGTCGCAAACAAGTACGATTATGTAAATGGTCGTCTATAATTGTTTTTGTATTTTAGCAATCGTAATTATACCAGCATTTACAATTATGTTACATATCAGACAAGGGCGTATCCAGGGGGGCAAGACGGGAATAGCTGCCCCCTTCCAAGGTGAAAAAATATTTAAATAAAACAAAATATAAACAAATTTCTGAAAAATTGATTAATAGGTGGCTTTCGCTTTGTATCGAGTTGTAATGCGAAATGTACTTTTTACTGTGCATTGGTATCAAAAAATCAAATAAGCAATAGGGTTCTATGGTTGGTGTCCCAGGTTTCATTTTAGAAACCCAAATAAAATAATTTATTATAAATCATTATACTGTATTATTAATAGATACTAGACTTACATTAACACTATCAACAATTCGCTTATATTCTAGAAAACTTTTACTTAGAAACTAATCACTCCAATTTAAAAAAAAGTTTATCACAACTTTCCTTAATTTGAAGATGTGAACACAGCAATTAAGTCTTATTTGAACTTATTTATAAATTACTTCAAGCTATTACTTGCTCTTTCTTGGCTTGTTGAATAGATTTAAATATTTCCCTCTCGTCATTTCTTTGGCTTCTTCCACTCCTAATTGGTATGCAATGTCATGTAAGTCTTTGACCTTTGCGATCAGCCCAGCTGTCGATAATGAAGCTAATTCTGCAAAGAAAAATAGTCATTCCCTTGTGTTACTCAGCATCACATAGTGGATGTTACATTGAATTATAGACAATTGGACAACAGAGTTTTCAAAATACAGATGAAGCTCATGGTTGAGCACATTTTAAACAGGACTGCAACATGAAATTCAAATAATATCTTTCGTTCGATAACCATTAAGAGTTAGGTTAGACTAATTATTTGTTTTCAATTTCCTACATACTACTAAGGTATAATTAACTTACGATGTAGATGATTGTTGTCTTCTGTTGTAAACGCCTTGGAATAGGGAGGTTTTGTTGTGCTAGGTGGTGTGAAACTATTTATGAAATCAGACATTCCTGGAACTGGAATAAGAAGTACCAGTGTTAGCCTGCCTTAAATGATCATTTCAAATAAAAACTTAAAACTTACTTTTTTCTGGCCACAATTCTGGAGACGTTCTGTCCAAATTTTCCATGCTAAGTAGACTGTCCTCGATGGGAGCAAAAACTGGCTCACTAGCTGTAAACAAAAGTCAATATATTTTGACAGTGTATCTATAACCAAATCTTTGACATGTCCGGGGGGAAATATTGTAAATTTTAAAACTTTTCGTGCAAGGATCT